>JAHRHZ010000283.1:30708881-30738702 GCA_024137785.1 Ginglymostoma cirratum | reverse complement strand
AGATCTGTTCAAGTCCTGAACACAAGCTCTCAATCCGTTATAAAGTAGAGATTGACCACCCTCTGTGAACTAAAACAAAAACATCCAAAGAGGGGCACCTCACCCTATAATCTGTAAAAGGAGTGTGAAAAGTGGTGTAACATGCTTTTCAGCAACTTATAGTAGTTAAATAAAATGAACCCCTGACACTCACTTTATGACCAACAAGTAACAATTTATATATCTAACTCTATCAGTGAACAAATTAACAAAACTATTAACAAACCAAATAAACCTCTTCTAACTGCAAATTAATACTGAATAAAAACAAAATTCTATGGGTATTCTGTTCCAATAAATACAGGTCCCACTTATATAATGTAAACAGAATTTAGCCTCTTGAAATTACAGCCTGATTACGTGTTTTCCGGAATGTTCTGTGCCTTCTCCATCGAATGTTCTATCAGGAACACTTCATCTGTCAGGATTCTTCTGCCAGGAACGTTAACTACTTGTGATGTTGGTACCTCTGACATTTAGATGGTGCTTTATCTAAAACCTTAATGCCTTTGTGAGAGCCAACAATTCAGTCTTGAGAGCTGAGAGCTGTTAATTCTGGCAGATGGCTATTCTCCTGTCTTTGACCAACTGCCCATTCTTTTATACCTGTGATAACATATCAATTCCTTACAATAGGATTGGTCCTATGTTGTCAAAACCGTCAGATTTAAATTTAATTGGTTTTTGGTATCTAAGTGCCTGGTTCAAATTGATTGGCTAAATTCAAACCTTGTTGTCTTGGTAAAATCTGCTGCTTTGCCTGCTAACTGTACGGCCTTTTGATACAAATGTTTCAATTCAGGTGCTCTCTGTGTACTTGCAAACTTTCAAGCAGCTGCTCACAGACATTTTTTTTAATCTCGAAGCATAGAAAAAGCACATCATCTTGTAAAGGAAACACACAATGCTTTCCCCCCCTTGCATTTTACAAACACCAAATTCTAACTTCCTGCCTCCCAATTGACAAGTACTCTACCCAACTTCACAACACTGTTAATGTTTCAAGTTCAGTGTAACGTCTTCAGAACTTAGCTCAACTCATCTGAATTGAGTTCAGTTCTGAAGAACAGCCATACCAAAATCAAAATGTTAACCCAGTTTTTGTCTCTACACAGATACTGACTGCTGAATTTCTTCAGCATTCTCTATGTTTGTTTCAGATTTCCAGCATCTGCAGTATTTTGCTTTTAGTCTAATGTCTGTGATTATGAAAGTGCTAGAATCCACTATTAAGGAGGTAACAGCAGAACCCTGAGAAAATCATAAAACAGTCAGGAAGAGTCAAAAGATAGTAGGAACTACAGATGCTGGAGCATCTGAGATAACAAGGTGTAGATCTGGACTAACACAGCAGGCCAAGCAGCATCAGAGGAGTAGGAAAGCTGACGTTTCGGCCTAGACCCTTCTTCAGAAATGGGGAGGGGGAGATTTCTGAAGAAGGGTCTAGGCCCGAAATGTTGGCTTTCCTGCTCCTCTAATGCTGCTTGGCCTGCTGTGGTCATCCAGATCTACACCTTGTTATCTCAGGAAGAGTCAACATGGTTTTGTGAGATACAGTGAAAAGTGTTGTTTTGCACCATACAAAGTGCATCAGGGTAGCAGAACAGAGTGCAGAATACAGTGTTACAGCCGCAGAGAAGGTGCAGAGAGAGATCAGAATTAACATTCAAGAGGTCCGTTCAAAAGTATGTTAACGAGGGGAAGAAGCTGTTCTTGAATCTGTTCGTACATTTATTCAAACTTTTATATCTTCTGCCTGACAGAAAAGGGTAGAAGAGAGTATAACCAGGGTGGGAGGGATCTTTGATTATGTTGATTGCTTTCCCGAGGCAGCAGGAAGTATATTTGGAGTCAATGGATGGGCACCTGGTTTGTTTGATGGACTGAGCAGTGTTCACAACTCTGTGTAGTTTCTTGCAGTCTTGAGCAGAGCAGTTGCCATACCATGCAGTCATGTATCTAGGAATGATGCTTTCTATGGTGCATTTATGAAAATTGCTAAGGGTCCTCGTGGACCTGCAGAATTTCCTTAGCCTCCTGAGGAAGTAGAAGTTCTAGTGCTTTCTTGACTGTCACATCGACATGGTGGACCAGGACGAGAATATACGTTGTGAATAAGTTTGCAGATGACACCAAAATTGGTAGTCTAGTGGACAGTGAAGGTTATCTACGATTGCAAAGAGATTTTCATAACTGGGACAATAGGCTGAGGAATGGCAGATGGAGTTTAATATGGATAAATGTGAGGTATTGCATTTTGGTAACACAAACAAGGACATATACAATGGATGGTAGGGTCCTGAGTAGTGTTGTAGAACACAAAGATCTAGGGGTTCAGGTGTATTAATCTTTAAAATTTGCATCACAGGTAGACAGGGTAGTTAAGACATTTAGCATGCTCAGATCATTGAGAATCAGAGTTGGGATATCAAGTTGAGTTTGTACAGGACATTTGTGAGGCCTCTACTGTGTCCAACTTTGGTTGCTCTGTTATTGGAAAGATGTTATTAATGAGGTGAGAGTGACAGCCCTCAACATCAAGGCTGCATTCGACCAAGTGTCGCATCAAGGAGCCCAGCAAAACTGGAATAAATGGATATCAGGGGGCAGACTCTCCAGTGGTTGGAGTCATACCTGACAAGTAGGAAGATGGTCGTCGTTGTTGCAGATCAATCATCTCAGCTCCAGGACATCTCCGCAGGAGTTCATCAGGGTAGCGTCCTCGACCCAACCATCTTAAGCTGCTTTATCAATGACCTTCCCTCCGTCATAAAGTCAGAAGTGGGGATGTTTGCCGATGATTGCACAATGTTCAGCACCATTCGCAACTCCTCAGATACTGAAGCAGTCCATGTTCAAATACAACAAGATCTGGGCAATATCCAGGCTTGGGCTGACAAGTGGCAAGTGACATTCATGTCACACAAATGCCAGGCTATGATCATCGCCAATGAGAGACAATCTAACCACCACACCTTGACATTCAATGGTGTTAACATCACTGAATCCCCCACTATCAACATCCTGGGGGTTACCATTGACTCACCACACAAAACACAGTAGCTACAAGAATAAGTCAGAAGCTAGGAATATTTACGGCAAGTAACTCACCTCCTGACTCCTCAAAGCCTGTCCACCATCTACAAGTCAGGAATGTGATGGAATACTCCCCACTTGCCTGGATGAGTGCAGCCCCAATAACACTCAAGAAGCTTGACGCCATCCAGAACAAAGCAGCCCGCTTGATTGGCACTACATCCACAAGCATCCACTCCCTCCACCACCGACGGTCAGTAGCAGCAGTGTGTACTATCTATAAGACGCACAGCAGAATTTCACCAAAGATGCTCAGACAGCACTTTCCAAACTCATGACCACATCCATCTAGTAGGACAAGGGCAACAGACATATGGGAACTCCACCCCCTCCAAGTTCCCCTTCAAGTCGCTCA
The DNA here is from genome assembly GCA_024137785.1 of Ginglymostoma cirratum. NCBI lineage: Eukaryota > Metazoa > Chordata > Chondrichthyes > Orectolobiformes > Ginglymostomatidae > Ginglymostoma > Ginglymostoma cirratum. Next base: position 30,735,212 of record JAHRHZ010000283.1, on the reverse strand, counting down.
CCATCCCGGCTTGGAAATATATCACCAATCCTTCACTGTCGTTGGGTCAAAATCCTGGAATACCCTCCCGAATGGCATTGTGGGTCAACCCACAGCAGGTAGACTGCAGCAATTGAAGAAGGCAGCTCACCACCACCTCTCAAGGGCAACTAGGGATGGGCAATAAGTACTGGCCAGCCAGTGACACCCACATCTAACAAATGAATGGAAAAAAATCAAACTGGGGAGGGTTCAGAAAAGATTTACCAGGAAGTTCTCAGGAATGGAGAGTTTGAGATATCAAAATAGACTGAATAGTCTGGGACTTCTTTCATGACCGTAGCAGGTTTATAAAATCATGAGGGACATAGATAGGGTGAATGACAGGGGTCTTTTCTGTATGGTGGGGGAGTTCAAAATTAGGGGGCATATTTTTAAGGTGAGAGGAGAAAGATTTAAAAAGGACATGAGGAGCAACTTTGTTTACACAGGGAATGGTTCATGTGTGAAATGAACTGCCAGAGAAAGTGGTGGATGCAGGTACAATTACAATGTTTAAAAGACATTTGTATAAGTTCAAGAATAGGAAAGGTTTGGAGGGATATGGGCCAAATGCAGGCAGGTGGGACTAGTTTAGTTTGGGAACATGGTCAGCGTGGATTGGTTATACCAAAGGGTCTTTTCCATGCCACATGACCCTATGACTCTGTGACAGATTGTTGGTGATCAGAGCTAGTTTACTGGCATCTCCAGGAGGTTTCCATCCACTTTGTACATGCATCGACATATACTTATTAGTTACGGTTATTAAATGGTATTAGTTATAGTTACTAAATAGTAATATTTGTTTTAAATATATCTAAAATGAGATTACAATTAGTAACATTAAATCATCTTATATTTACCTTCTGCCTCACTCTCTATAGACAGATACATTCTGCTGAAAAACTGCATCATTCAAAGGTCAATTTTCAGATTCTGATTTGTACTGTCAAAAAGTGATTGACTGATGAAAACCATTTGTCACCACAATAAATTTATTGAAAACTTGATTTCATCAATGATCAGAAACCACTGAATTCAATGCCAAGTAATAAAACAGATCCCATATGTTACTCAGCTAACATCCAAAACATTAGTGACACTAACATTCAGCAAATCTCACTAAAACTTTACAACAGATTCCAAACTTTTTCTCTTTCAGATGCCTAACTTCAGAACTTTTTCTGAAGCTACTCTGTCACAGATTACCTCAATCACTCCTCACGTCTTGTACTTCACCCTCTTCCTGAAACAACAGTCCCTTGCATTCTTGAAACACCACTCCAGCATTTCTTTGCAGGTACAACTCTAGGCTTTTTGTAGACAACTCACTTCACCAAGATTATTTGTGTTCAGATGTGTTGCTTAGTCTGGGCCCAGCAAACAGTGGAAAGCCAGGCAGTTTAGAACACTTACCTAGAAATGGACCGGCCTGATTTCCCTTCATTATATTAAATGAAGGGCATGGTGTGCCCCAACTTGTGTGTTTTTCTTATCTTGTAAAAAATCTTACTGTGGAGACATTAAGTATGCCTCGTTAACATACTCATCCTTGGTACCATCGACATACTCCAAACAATTCAAAATGTGCTAAGTTTCTGACTGGGTAAGCTGTAGATAACCTGACTTTCTAAAAATAATTGTCTTATTATGCTCCATGTCAAGTTCCATTTGTGCCTCTTTCATAAAAAAATTACTCAACAGCATAAGTACTTCACTTGGAGACTACATCAGTACTTGTGAATTAGCTTGCCCCAGCTGTTTTACATGGAATTATAACTCTCTTTATTGACCTCAATATCTTGTCATTGCTAATCCTTGTATTTACTACTTAGTGAATCAAAGTAACATTTTGACCAAACTGCCCATATACTGTTGAAATATCAGTATTATCCAGTACTGCACAGTTTAGGGTAGTCTGTCATTGATACATTCATCACAGAATGAAACTCCTGGTGACTAAGGTAATTTGTTCAGACCCACTGTTATATTCATTCTCCTCTTCAGAATTTTCTTTGGTATCTAACAATTTAAGGATCTTTCCTCTTCGGTGTGGGTAGTTCACAACATAATAATACTTTGAATCACAACCAAATCACTAATTAACTGTTCTTCACACATTCCTGGGATTCGTTCACCTATTATCTTTGTTCCAATTTTGTCTTTTGCTGCAATAGCCATCTTTGTTAAGAGTGCTTTCATCTTACTGTGCCAATCTTTAATCCTTCTGTTGCATAGACACCTTCATCCAGTATTTGGACTATTTTGAAATCTGCAAATTATTGATTTTTTTACTTATTACGTCATCATAGACTGTCTCATTTGCTCCATTAAGGCTGAAGGAAATTATTGTTCCCTGTGATTTTTTTAAAGACAGCAGACATCTGACCCAAATGAATCTCCTTCTCTGAGAACTAGACAATGGTTTCTGATGAAGGGTCTAGGCCTGAAACGTCAAGCTTTCCTGCTCCTATGATGCTGCTTGGCCTGCTGTGTTCGTCCAGCTCCACACCTTGTTATCTTGGATTCTCCAGCATCTGCAGTACCTATTATCTCTTATCATTGGTTAGAACCAGTTGCCTGTCCATCTGAGATACCTTAGCTTAACCCAATATTTAAAGCTAACACTGATCCAGGGATCTCCAAATGGAATTATTTTCCATCCTCTACACAATCTGTTAAAGTGCATGATATATTCTCCCACTGAATGACTATCTGTTTTCCAAAGCCTATCAAATCTGACCATGGTTCTTGCATATTTAACAGATCATCTTACTGATAGATTTCATCCAACAATTCCAATAGAAAGCTTCATTATTAATCAACTGCCATCCGTCTATCTCACAAAATGCATTTTTTCTGGATTTACCTTTTGTATGAAATGACAATGCCAAAGTCATACGTTGTTTCCTTTTTGGTAGGTACATAATCTATGTACTTACATGCGCTCCATTCTTCCACATGTCATATGGTTCATGCATTGTGAACACTGGAAGAGGGGGAAGAATTGAAAAGGGACAGGCAATTCTGTATCACTAGCCCTCTGGAGGAGAGGGCAATCTGCAATTTTGAGTAGATATTTAAATTATTATTAATTCTTGCGATTTGGACATTACTTGCAAGGTCAGCATTTGTTGTCCATCCCTAGTTTCCATTTAGAAGATGGGGGTGAGCTGTTTTTCTGCAGTCTATGTGGTGTAGGTACATCCTCGTGTTGTTACAAATTATGTTCCAGGAATGTAACTCCGTGGGGAAAGGGCACAGAAATTGCAAGTCAGGAAAGTGTATAGTTCTGAGGGAAAATTGAAGATGGTGGTGTTCCCATGTGTCAGGTGCTTTGTTCTTCTAGGTGGTAGAAGTCTTAGATTTGGAAGGTGCTGTTAAAGGAACTTTGGTGAGTTGGAAAGCATCAGCAGGTGAAGAGTTGCAAATGCTAGCAAGCAGCATGTGATTATCAACAGACATCCCTACTTCTCTACTTTTATTGGAGGAAAGATAATTGATGAAGCAAACAGATTAAGATCATTAGGTCTAGTACACTTCCCTGAGAGACTTCCACAGTGATGACTTGGGACTGACCATTTGACTGCCAACAACTCGAAACATTTTTCTTTATCCTAATGGAGTGGCTTTAAGGTTTTGGAGTAGATTTGTAGCTCAGGTTGTGGGTGTTGAGGTTGGTTGGCTCGCTGAGCTGGTTTATTGTTCCGCAGACATTTCGTTACCATGCTGGGTAACATCATCAGTGCAGCCTCCAATGAACTCGACCCCACATACACTCCACTACAAAGGAAAAACGGAAGTGGCAATCCAGCTCAACAGACTCCAGAGTTTAAAAACCAGGTGGGAAAACACACTGACACTTCATCGGAGGCTGCACTGATGATGTTATCCATCAGGGTAATGAAACATCTGTGGAACAACAAACCAGCTCAACGAGCCAACCAACCTCAATTAGTGGAGTGTTCTCAGTGGAAAGTTTTCCTCCTGATTCCCAATGACATCACTGTTGTTTTTGGGACTCCTTGATGCAGCACTCAGTTAAGTACTGCCTTAGAGTAGGGGTAGTCACTTCCACTTCACTTTTGGAAGTTAGGTCTTTTGTTCATATTTGATACAAGGCTAAAATAAGATCTGGAGCTTAGAGTCACTTCAGAACCCAAGCTTAGCATTAAATACCAGTTTGTTATGAAGTAAATACTGTTTGAAAGTACTGTTGGCACCACTTTTCATCATTTTACTGATGATTTAGAATAGACAGATGAGATGGTGCTATTTTAGATTTCCACATTATCGGGTAGGTGCATTTTGAACCTATACCAGAACAGCTTGACTAGGGGTATAGCTTGTTTGGGAGGGGAACTGTTCAATATTATTGCTGGAATTTTGACCCATAGCACTTGTTGCCTTCAGCCATGCCTACAGCCAAGTTTTGATTCACTCTGTGTGATATCACACTGTCTGTAGACTTGCATCTATGATAGTTGGCACCTCAGGAGGAGGTCAAGGTGAATCTTCCATTTGGCACTTCCGACTTAAGATTGTTCCAAAACTTTTATCCTTGTCTTTTGCACTGACATGCTGGACTTCCAATCATTGAAGTTGAGGATGCTTTTGGTGACTTCTCCTCTTAGTTGTTTAATTGTCCACTGCCTCTGACTACTATGACTATATGACTGCTGCATTTTGGACTGATATCTTGGTTGTGAGATTAGTTTCTGCTGTATAAAGCATACTTCTTGTGAAGTTTAATGTGCTTGTAGTCATGTGTAGTATCTTCACCAATTTGATGTCTAATTTTTACATATATCTGGTGTTGATCTCGGCATGCTTTCTTAACTTGTCATTGAACCAGAATTTTCCCTCTGGCCTGGTGATAATAGTGGAATAAGGCAAGTGTCAGGCCATGAGATTGCAGAGTGTGGTTGAATACAATTCTGCTGCTGATGATGACCCACACTGCCTTATAGGCTGCCCAGGTCTGAACTTCTAAATGTGGTGGATTTAACAATCATTGTTGCATCCAGCATCTTTGAGAAGATTGAGGGCAAAAGCATATTCCTGTCCTTTCTCAAATCCTACTTCATTGTCTTCCTGCCATCTTGCATGAAGTGCAGGCAATGTGACCTCTTGCTTTCTATCCCAAATCCGTTACCTCACCTAAACATTCAGCTTTTGCATTCCTGCTTTCACATACCCATGAGTTGCTGCGAGGTCAGTAACTACAATCTTAGAAGAAAGAAGTGAGCTACATCTGACTTCTGATGATAAATATCTGCCTTATTTTCAGATACTGGCCCTTTATGCTCTTAGAAGATAGCACAGAGCTGGAATCTGCATATAATGTTTTCTCAGGCACGATAGGTTTCATCAAAGCCAGGAGGAAAGAACAGCCCATGCACCTGCTCATAGGAGGATGGGGTGACAGATGAGATCTGCTATAGATGAATCAGGTGAGGAATTTGACTGAACAACCAAAGGAGAGTACTTATTCACAGCAAGAAGCTTGATGCATGGTAAACTGTCAAACAGCTTGCCGAGGAGTATCAGGGAGTCCACCTTCACAGGCACAGGGCTTTTCACAGGTTTGGACTGGTGGTCAGCTTCATGACAATACTTGCAGCATTGTAATGGCTAAATCTCAGCTTCCATTGCAACAAGGTACAAACATCTCAGTAAAACAATAAATGCTGGAGATCACAGCAGATCAGACAGCTTCCATGGAGAGAGAGCAAGCTAACATTTCAAGTCTAGTTAACTCTGATGAAGAGTCATCTAGACTCGAAATGTTAGCTTGCTCTCTCTCCATGGCTACTGTCTGACCCGCTGTGATCTCCAGCATTTATTGTTTTCAACACAAGTTCCAGCATCTTCAGTAATTTGCTCCTACAAACTTCTCAGTGTTGCAGTGGAAGCTCAGACTGAGTCATCAGATTCATGCTTGTGCCAAACTATATCACGACCTAGAAATCTGTTGTCTAAAAGATTATTAAGAAATTTGGCTGACATTTACACAATGATAAGAGCATGAATTCCTGCTCCAATAAAGGGACTCTTTAGTTTCCCTGATGCAGTGATGGATGGCAAATTGTGTGACGTTGCAAGTGGTCTGCTCCCATCTGGAAGGATCTACGTGCCTAGAAATATAGGCAACAATGATTAGGACAGGCACTACCAGCACTTCTCCTCATCCTACCCTGAGGCTATAGGCCTGGTTGTAGGAGGTGACATAGTTCAGTGACTGTCACCGGACAAAATCAAGGTTTGTCATATACTGTTCCCAGCCAAGATGGAAAGAGGAGAAATTCTTCTGAAAGATCCTTAGTTAATATAGTTTCCTCTTGACTAGTCAGTAATCTCTGACCTCACTGTCAGTAACCTGCATTATTCACTTGAAAAAGCATCTAACTCTGATACAAATTAGTAACGTACAAATCCATGAGTACATATAATTTCACATAATCTCACACCTGATCTAAATTTAAATCTAAACCAAACCAACAGCTTTAATGAAATAAATAGCTTAAACTCATTCTTTTGGTTCAGAAGTATTATCTAGATTCAAACACAGCCCTATAATCATGATCGAGATACAAAATAGTTTCTAATTATTACCACTAATTCTTATTCAGCTAATTCAAATTCTTGTAGACTGACACTTATTTTGAAAGACAGTGTTGCATATTTGATTTAAACGTTGTTAATTGGCTCAGAAACATATATCATCCAGACCAAACATAAGGTCCTTGGCAAACTGTTTTCATACAACATTGAGATTAATGTTCCTGCCAAAGGTTATGGATGGCTGTTAGTTATAGCCTGTGTGGCTGGGTTAATGATTAATAAATAATATAAAAACTTGATGCAAGCAAGAAAGTGTCCCAGTTGTAGAAAAAAGACAAAATTGTGAGCTTTCACTTTGTGATATTTATCTGCAAGGGAACATCTATGCCACCTGTTGCTGACATGATCAGAGTATTATTTCCTCTTCTGTCCTGGGCACACTCTCAGTTTAACATCACCCCAGGGGAGGTTTTGTTAAAGACTGCTGTTACTTTTCTCCTGCAATGTCATATAGTGGGACCTCTATTCAAAGGACAGTGCTGACCTTGTTAATACATTTGAATAGGCCACCACAGAAGCTTTTCAGTATGGATGTGCACAGGGGCTCCTGGGTGGCCTTTTGTCTGACCGAGAGCTCTTGTTAATGGACTACTGAGCTAGAATGATTGCGATACATAAATGCAGTGACCAAAGAAAAGGGGGACAAAGAGATTCTAGTCGTAACGTGTAGGTCAAACTTGTACAAAGTGGACACCGGCTTATTAGTGTTAAAGCTGTTTGCGAACCTAAATTTACATGTGACCAAATTGCAAGCTTTTTCAAATAAAAGAACCCCAAGAATGTTCATTCTTTAGTATTTCGCAAAACAAAATAATGCACTAGAATCAATTTTCATACTGACTTCATTAATTTTATGCAGACCTTTCACCACAAGAAACTTGAGTATGAGACTACTATTTACTAAAAATCTTGGTAAAATTTAGTTTTAGTACAAGCTTGCTCTTCCAAACATTTCTTTAAAATATAAAGAGATTTGGGTAAATTATCATTCTAATTTCAATGTACATCCACTGAATATCAGAATAAAAGCCATTTCTAAATCCAATTTGAAAATGTTTGAATTCATCAGTCTTGTTCTATTTGAACTTTAGATGTGACTCTTCTCAGGTATGCTGCCCGTTACTGGCCCCCATGGTGTTTATTGCTAAAATGTCTTACTTAAGTTTGAAGCTTTCCCATGTCTATTGACATATGAGACAGATGAAGCACATACTTATGTCTGCTTCCAGGATTATTTCTTTGTGTGGAACATGTAAGCAGAGGCAATAGCTTGTGGGGCATCACTCTAGATAAGCATGGCTATCCAGGAACCTCCTCTGCTCTCATCCCCAGTTTATAATCAAGCCATTTGGTCACGGTATTAGATACTTTCCATGGCTGTCTAAGTTCCATTTAAGCTCCTGAAGTGGAACTTAAACCCAGAAATTTCTGGCTCAGAGGCAAAGACGATACTCACTGTGCCTAAGATAGATGGCAGCCTACAAAATGTTACCAGCAGCATCAATTCACATTTACAGCATTATTCTCAGCCTTTCATCAGGGTAAAATAATTTCATTTCATTAACAATGTTTTTATTTGATCTTTTATCACTTACTAAAACCAATTGAGGAATTAGAAATAGCCATTAGCAATCTTATGTTAGATAACAAGCATGGGGCTGGATGAACACAGCAGGTCAAGCAGCATCATAGGAGCAGGAAAACTTGACGTTTCGGGCCTAAACCCTTCATCAGAAAATTAGTTATCTGAATCTATGTTGGTACAGTCGATTTCCAGACGCTTTGCAAAGAGCACAACAAGCATTCAAACTTGGGATTCTCAATATTTTCTCTTCTGGACTGTTTAAGTCAAGCAGGAATCTGCGTGAAAGACCTATCACTGGTGTAGGGGCCAGAAGTTTGGGGCTTCCTTTATTCTTTTATTTTATTCATTCAAGGAATGAATGATGGATGATGATGGGATAGCGTAGGGGGATGGGCTTAGATTAGTTCACAGGGCGGTGCAACATCGAGGGCCGAAGGGCCTGTTCTGCGCTGTATTGTTCTATGTTCTAAGGGCATCATCTGTCTCATATGTCAATAGACAAGGGAAAGCTTCAAGCTTAAATAAGACATTTTAGCAATAAACACCATAGGAGCCAGCAACAGGCATCATAGGCGGCATTTATTGTCCATTCTTAATTGCCCTGAGGGCAATTAAGAGCCAACCACATTGCTGGGGGTCTGGAGTCACCATATGTAGGCCAGACCAGGTAAGGATGGCAGTTTCCTTCCCTAAAGGACATTAGTGAATCAGATGGGTTTTTCCGACAATTGACAATGGATTCATGGACATCATTAGATTGCTAATTCCAGATATTTATTGAATTCAAATTCCACCATCTACTGTGGCGGGAGTCGAACCCCAGTCCCCAGAACATTATCTGGGTCTCTGGATTAACAGCCCAGTGATAATGACACTAGGCCATCATCTCCCCTATGGGAGATACTTTCTTGCTTGCATCACTCCTGATGGAGAATGGGGCCAAGAAGATCCTGATTATAGTACAACTTCCTGAGAGACTTAACCTGAGGTTCTTTCCTGTCCTCCTAACCAGCCAAGGATCATTTGCTTGGTGAATGTTTCAGAGCAGGTAAATTTAGATTTTCTGGCTTTATCAAATGCCTTCTCTCTAATTAAAATCAAATTGTCTATACTTTTTGCAGATTATATCATGTTCTGTTCCCAGAAGGAAGCCTTACCAACTCTAGAGAAGGGTACAGTGCCATCCATCATGTCCAGCCCAGTTACATTCATAAACCTGTATGTAAAAGTTTCAGATTCTGTTTATCCAATTTAACCCATTAATTGCCACATGCCGGAACTGCTTTAAGATCAATCTTGTAAGGATTGTGGAGCTGCTCTTGAAGCCAGAACTCCTCTTTTCCTGGTAATGAATTTACCAATTCTTCCAGCATGAATTACTGGCAGTCCATGCAATTTTGTCCCACAGCTTGGGATTTAAATGTAATACCTTCATAAGAGTTTTTATCGACCAGTTAAATAAATGTATACTTTCAGTCATAATTTTCTCATTTGCATATTTTGTTTTCAAGTAGTAGCAACTAAAAAACGTTGATACGATTCACATCTGTTGATGACAACGCACAGTTCTACCTCATCTCTGTTGTCTGTGCTTAGGACACTTCAACAACTCTTTGTAATGACCTGCCCCCTTGACCTTACTCAACCTGTCCATCTTCTCTCCCACCTATCCACCTCTCTGACCAATCCCATCACTTCCTACCTGCACTCACCTATCACCATCCCACCTACATTCCACAGCCCCACCCCTCCTCTCTCTATTCATTTCTGAGCTCCCTTTCCCCTCCCTTATTTCTGAAGAAGAGTCCCGACCCGAAACGTCAACTTTCATGCTCCTCTGATGCTTCCTGACCTGCTGTGTTCCTCCAGCTCCACACCGTGTTATCTTTGACTCCAGCGTTTGCAGTTCTTACTATCTCTGATAATCTCTGGATTACTACCTGAGCCATGAACAAATTTGCACAGGGTGAACAAGATTAAAGAGGTTCAAAGATTGATGTGAGAGAAACGGGTTCAAATTCATGGGACAGTGGTATCCACTGGGGAAGGAGAGAGAGCTGTTCTGATGGGCTCCAACTTAATCATGCTTGGATCTGATTTATGGTCAACTGCTTAACTAGGGTTGTAGATAGAGCTTTTAAGTAAATAGTGGGCTTGGGGAACAGGATGGTGGTTCAGTTGCAAGGAAAATTAAAGAAAAATTTAAAGGTGGGGGGGAAGGGCTCAGCAGACGTTATTAAAGTTTCCAGAAATAGTAATAGGACAGTGTATGGAAAGAGCCAGGAATCTAACTTCAGGCACAGCAGATAAGGGGACAACTGTGAGACGGAGGGCTGTCAACAGAGGACTGAGGATGTTGTACTTAAATAAATGCAGTCTTTGAAACAAGGTAAATGAGCCTGTGGCACAGATTGAAATTGGTAGGCACGATGTTCTGGGTATCACAGAAATGAGGCTGCAAGAGGATGGGCACTTAGAGCTAAAAATCCAAGGATATGCGTCCTATCAAAAGGGCAGGTAGGTGGGTAGAGAGGGTGGAGTTGCCTTGTGAAGAAGAAATGAAATTAAATTCAATAGCAAGGAGTGAAATAGAGTTGGAAGATATAGAAACTGGTGGGTCAAGTTGAGAAACTGCAAAGAAGAAAAGACCCTGATGGGAGTTGTGTACATGCATCCTAGTGGTATTGTGGATACAGAGAAGAAAATAAATCAAGGAATGGAAAAAATCATGTAAGAAATGCACTATTATAATAATCTTGGGGGTCTTCAACATGCAGGTCTCGGAAAATTAGGTTGGTTACGGATCTTGATAAAAGGAATTTGTGGAAAATATACGAGATGATGTTTAGGAGCACGCTGTGGTAGTCGAAGAGGGAACAGGCAATTCTGGATTAGGTGAAGTATAATGAGGTAGATTTGATTAGGGAGCTCAAGGTGAAAGAATCCCTAAGGGCCCGTGACCATAATATGAAAGAATTCACCCTGCAGTTTGGGAAGGAGAAGCTGGAATCAAATGTGATGTAACAGTAACTACATAAATATGAGGAAGGAGCTAGCTGGAGTTGATTGGAAGGGGAGCCCAGCAGAAAAGACGGTGAAGCAGCAATGGCAGGAATTTCTGGGAGCAATTCGGGAGGCACAGCAGAAATTCATCTCAAGGAAAAAGAAACATATTAAGAGGAGGATGAGACAACCATGGTTCACAGGGGAAGTCAGGGACAATATAAAAGCAAATGACATTGCACGCAAAGTGGTGAAGATTAGTGGGAATCCAGACGATTAGGAAGCCTTTAAAAACCAGAAGAGAATAACTAAAAATGGATGAGTTGGGGGGGGGGCACGGTGAAGATGAAATATGAGAATAAGCCAGCTAGTAACAGAAAAGAAATTGCAAGTTTTTTTTTAGATACCTAAAAGCTAAGAGAGAGGCAAGAGTTGACATTGGACTACTAGAAAATGAGGCTGGAGAAATCTTAATGGGGAACAAAGCAATGGTGAAGGAACTGAATAGGTACTTTGCATCGGTTTTCACAGTGGAGGACACTAGTAGCATACCAGAACTTCGAGAGAGTCGGGGCAGAGATGAGTTTAGTGGCCATCACTAAGGAGAATGCACTGGGGAAACTGAATGTCTGAAGGTGGATTAATCACCATGACCAGATGGACTACATCCTGGGATTCTGAAGGAGATAGTACAGGCACTGGTGGTGATCTTTCAGGAATCACTGGAGGCAGAAAGGGCCTCAGAGGACTGGAAAATGACTCATGTAATATACCTGTTTAAGAATGGAAGGAGGCGGAAGGCAGGAAAGATTTGTCGGTCAGATTTTAGAGTCCATTATTAAGGATGAGACTGCATGATACTTGGAAGCACATGGTAAAATAGGGCTGAGTCAGCATGGCTTCTTCAAGCGCAAGTCACGTCTGACAAATGTGTTAGAATACTTTGTGGAGATAACAAACAAGTTAGACGAAGAAAATCCAGTGGACGTGATCTATTAGGAATTCCCAAAGGCCTTTGACAAGGTGCCACACAGGAGGCTGCAAAATAAGATAGAGCCCACGGTGTTAGGAGTAAGTTATTGGTATGGATAGAGGATTGACTGACTAGCAGAAGGCAGAGAGTAGGCATAAAGAGCTCTTTTTCAGGATGTCAGCCAGTGATTAGTAGAGTTTCACAGGAGTCAGTGTCAGGACAACTATTCATGTTATACATTAATGATCTGGTCAAAAGAACTGAGGGCATTGTTGCTAAGTTTGCACATGTCACAAAAATAGGTGGAGGAACAGGTAGAGTTGAGCTTGGGGACAGCAGGAGGAGTTGGACATGCTAGGCGGTTGGGGAAAGAAGTGGCAGATCGAATGCAACGTGGGAAAGTGTGAGGTTATGCACTTTGGTCGGAAGAATAGAGGTGTAGACTATTTCTAAACAGGGAAAGACTTCAGAAATCTGAAGCACAAAGGGACTTGGGAGTCCTAGTTCAGGATTTTCTTAAGGTTAACATGCAGGTTCAGTTGGCAATTGGGAAGGCAAATGCAAAGTAGGCATTCATTTCAAGAAGGCTAGAATACAAGAGCAAATGATGTACTGTTGAGGCTGTATAAAGTTCTGGTTAGACTGCTTTTGGAATATCGTGAGCAGTTTATGGCCCCCTATCTAAGGAAGGATGTGCTGACCTTGGAAGAGGTCCAGAGGTTTACAAAAATGATCATGAGGGTGAAAGGCTTGTTATATGAAGAGCAGTTGAGGACTCTGAGTTGTACTCGATGGATTTTAGTAGGATGAGGGACAATCTCATTGAAAATACTGAAAGGCCTGGATAAAAACATCTTCTGCCAGTTGACACAGTTCCAACTCAACTGACACATCACTGCCTCCCTACCTTTCAAAACTCACCTCAGAAAAACCTACCCTCAGCCCAACTACCTTTGCAATCAGGAGCATAGTAGTTATGTTACTGGATAATAATCCAATGTCCTAAACTAATGTTCGCAAGACAAGTATTCATACCATAGCAGCTGGGTATATAAATTCAATTATTCATGAATTTGGAATTTTAAAAAAATAGTGACCATTAAAATATTGGACTATTCTAAGAATCCATTTGGTTAACTTATGTTCTCTTGGTGGATCAAAACAACTGCCTTCACCTTGTCCATTTATGTATGAATTTAAACTGTAGCAATATAGTTAGCTCCTTGTTACTTTCTGAAATAGCCTAGGACATCACTAATTGTAATCAAGAAGGCCTTCTCAAGGGAAATTGGAATGGATTATAAACACTGCCATCGAAAAAACTATAATGAGCAAATAAGAAAAAACTCCCTTTCTTTCTCATGCTGTGTGATGGATTGTCATGGCAGTTCATTTGTTGAAAGATCTATCTGATAGATTTACAGCCACCATCCTCTTTCCTGGTAGGGATCTACTAGGCGTACTTAGATTAGGTGGTGGAGGAAAACCACTTGGCAGTCCAATGAGAATAAGATGTGGCTTATTTGTGTGATAGCAACGAAGTGCAAATTGCATTCATATGTTGGACATTTTTACCAGACTATGAGGAAGACCTCAATGTTAAGCCTGAAACTGGTCTTCCCAACCCAACCCAATGTAACATTATTTTCTTGGCCAGTGCTTAATACTGTTCTCAGCTTAACCTTTTCAGACATTTACACCCCTTATACAATCTCTAGGATTCCTAAATCTTGTCACTTCCCAGATCTGCATCTGCTTTCATTGAACCATCCTGTTTGAATGTCTGCAATTGGGTTTCTGTCGCAATATAAGACGACCTGAACTAAATTTCAAACAGAATTTTCTGCACCTATAATAATGTAAATTTGTTCGTCCAAGCTATCTCTACAACCTTTAAGGTAGTTGACAATGTCATCTTCTTCCAACAGCCTTTATTTGATGGACAGCCTAGCTTGGATCTATGTGTATTTATTTAAGCATAGCTAATGTAGTTCAATCAATGCCTTCTCTTCCTACCTTCAATTTTGGCATTGCCCCATGATTTATCCTTAGCCCCTTTGCAATATCATTCAAAGTTATTTGGGCAACTTCCATATCCCAATTGATGGTGCCTGGACCTGACCCTCCATCATTTGACCCATTGACAGCTGAGGTGCTGTCAAATTACTTGTACAGCATCAGTGTTGACCATAAGACCTTAAGATACAGGAGCAGAATTAGGCAATTTGGTCCAACAAGGCTGTTCCGCCATTCAATCACAGCTGTTATGTTTCTTAACTCCATTGTCCTATCTTCTCCTTGTAATATTTCATCCCCCTGCTAACAAGAATCTGATTGGATTTGCCTTAGCTTGCTCTAGGTAAAGCCATTATCTTCAACACACAACAAACATGATCATTGTTACAGAGATAGTAGGAACTGCCGATGCTGGAGAATCTGAGATAACAAGGTGTAGAGCTGGATGAACACAGCAGGCCAAGCAGCATCAGAGGAGCATGACCATTCTGGTAACCTTGGCATTTAGTTCTGATGTTAAACTGTGCTTATGACACTATTTTCTTTCCATTAAAAAGGTTAAAGTCGTTCAATTCTAAAACATGTCCTGCCTCTGTTTCAACTCATCTACTTCTAAACTCTAATTCATGTCTTTTTCATTTCCACACTTCAGTACATCAAGGTGCTCCCATTCTCCAACCCCAGCCAACTTCCGTTAAGATTTTGCTATCTGATTCCTATGTGACATCAAATCACTCTCCTCCATCACACCCATGTTTGTAGAAGTTGTATTTAATGCCTCCATGATTTCTCCTCATCTCTTTAACCTCCACCAGCCCTCCAGTTTTTCTGCCATCACTGTACTCCTTCCTTATTGACATTGTCCATTTGTTGGCCCAGATGGTGATGTGGACCATCAGCTCTCTAGGCAACACTTTATGGGACCTCCTAACTAGCGCATCCCACTTCTCCACTTCCTTGTTCTTTTTTACGATGCTTTTCTAGGACTAAAAATTTAGCCAATTCCTAATCTTCCCAAGTTTAATTTAACATTCATAACGCTTATGGGACATATTTCTCTTGCGGCATTATGTAGATTCAAGTTGTTGATTTCTCAGATGTAATTGCAATATAAAAGATACCACAATTTCAGTGTCAAGTCCCATCAATTCAAACAAAGAGTAATTGTGTGACTGAGTTTAATTCATTGACTAAAAACTGTTTGCAAGAATGGCTTGTGCAAAGTATTCAGTGCATATTGGACTTAGTTCCCATATGGAGAAAAATAACAGGAATTCTTAGAACTTTTGATGAGCCATTCAGATGGAAACAAGAGTATCAACTGGAACAGGGGTGTAATAAATAGCATTGTATGGTTTTCAAGATTCGTATGTTAGATTTGACAGAGTAATTCAAAATCATGAGGGGTCTGGACAGAGCAAATAGGAAGAAACTGTTTCCATTGATGGAAAGATCAAAGCTAAAATTTAAATTCATTGACAAAAGAAGCAGTGGCAGGTTAAGTATTTTCATACTGTGAATAGTAGGAGTCTAGAAGCATTGTATGAAAGAGTGGTGGAGACAGGTTCATTCAATGTATTCAAAGGTAGTGGATTATTATCTGACAAAGAAGAATGTGCAGAACTACAGTGGGAAGGCAGAGGGATGGCATTTGGTGAATTGCTCCTACAGATAGCCAGCACATACAAGATGGGCCAAATGGCCTCCATCTGTATTGTCACCGTTCAGATATTCTGCGATTCTAATGTGGACATGAGGAGGCATTCTTTTGACACATTTTGATTTTAAATATGATTTATAAGTGCAATTAAGTACAGACATCTTTGGAAAACTGATAACTTGCCTTATTTCTTTCATAAGAATTCATGTAAAACCTGGGTTATTATAATTATGAATTATTTATGAATAGTCTAAAGCTTAAATTGTAATCACCAGTAATGAACACCTGTCAGCTGATTATTACCAGCATCAAATGTTTATGATTGTCCAACACTTTTACATTTTTTAAAAAAAAAGTAGGGCTGTCTGAAAGTAATTACAATGTTCCTTTCAATAAACAAGGTTTTGATGGAAAGAATCTGCCCATTGGATAATTATAACAACATATGATTGCAATAATGATAAGTTTTAGATAATTGTTTATAACTCAAGTAAATGGATTGCACACTTGAAAGAATCCACTGTACTAAACAAATGTAGCTTCCTATGTTTTCAGATTCTGGCATTTCTCAGACCATTCCAACACAAGAATGTTCCACTAGTTTCCTGTGCTTTGTAGTTCATCCTTAAGCCTTGATAAGACATTAGTTGTTAGGTAGGAATCAGGGAACAAATTATGCTGACAATCTTATTTGTTTGTAAAGCTGGAGACAACCAGCATGCGCGTACTCTGAGCTAATTAGAGACTCGACAACAAGTGGCGCTTAAAAGGTGCTGAAGGATTTGTTTAGAAAACCACCTACCTTCATTCCTTTACCATTTTTCAAAAAATAATTGTGATAGTCATGTATGGAAAGAAGCTGTGCTTTGTATTTCTGGTATCATACAATCTTATTTATCAGAACTTAATGGAGGTTTGTACCATTGGAATGGCTATAAAATGAAGGAATTACCAAACAATGTATTGCAAAGGAGGCCATTTGGGTGCTTATGCATTTGTAGGTTTTTGGCAAACTACAAATTAATCCTAATTACCAAACAGTGACCACATAGTCCTGTAATTAATTTCTCTTAAGGTGCTAGTCAGGTTTCTTTTGAATGTCACTATTGAATCTACTTCTATTACTTTTTAAGGCAATGCAACCCAAAACACAATCATTCGCACCACCAAGAAGAATTTCCTCATGTCATGTATGGTTCTTGATCACCTGATCAACTCGAATTGCTGTCTTCTGGCTACTGAGCTTGCTCCTGCTGGAAACACTTTCCTTTTGTTTACTCTGTCAAAACCATTCATTACTTTGATCTCCTCAACTAAATTTCCCCTTGACCTTCCCGACTTTAAGTGACCAGCCACATAATGTCCACTGTCTCTGCATAAACTGAAGTTGCTCATCCATGGTACCATGCTAGTGTCTTCTCCACCCTCTACATGTCCTTGACAGTCTTCCTAATAACGTTTGGTCCATGAATTGGATACAATGGATGAAATCTTACAGGGGTCTGAGTAACATGGACTGTGGCAAGAATTGCAGCAGAATCGTCTGAGACGTCTGGTGAGACCTATCTCAATGTTTAGAGCTCTTGCTGAATATTTTACTTAATTGTTAAGCTGTGACAAGGGCTGCTAATTAAGGGGTTGTGGCTTTTTAAACATCTCATTAATAATGCAACTCACCTCATTAATATTCAGCTTCCCATCTTATGAAACTTGATGAACAAGCTAGGTGTTCAGAATTTTTTCTCTTTATTCATTCACGGGATGAGGGCGTCACTGGCTAGGCAACATTTATTGCCCATCCCTAATTGCCCAGAGGGTCAACTACATTGCTGTGGGTCTGGAGTCACATGTAGGCCAGCCCAGGTAAGGAGGGCAGTTTCCTTCTCTAAAGAGCATTAGTGAACCAGATGGGTTTTTCCCAATAATTGGCAATGGATTCATGGTCATCATTAGATTCTTAATTCCAGATATTTTATTGAATTCAAATTCCACCATTTGCCATGGCAGGGATTCGAACCTGGGTCCCCAGAATGTTATCTGGGTCTCTGGTTTAACAGTCCAACAATAATACCTCTAGGCCATCGCCTCCCCAACAAATTAGAATTCCGACGTGGAAGTCAGAGCGGATACCTGATGACTTCAGTTTGTCTGTCAAGAGCACAATCCTCATGCAATCCAGGGGCTTGGCCATGGTCAATTGTCTGCTTTGGCTGGGCATGGCCACAGGATTTGTCTGACTCCAGTCCGGGGAGTGGGCAATAGTCCTTCCTGTAGGGTCAGCACCAGTAGATAGGGGAATCATGCGTTGTCCATGAGCAAGTTGCAAACATAGCAGTTGGATCTGGTCAGTAAGGTCCAGGGGCTGCCCCATCAAAGATGAGAGGTCATTACTGGCTTGGGGTCATCTGCTAATCATTCAGGAGGGTGCAACAGAGTTATGAAGGGGCAACAGGGGCATTACTGCTGAAAAGGGGTGGTAGAAGGCAAGGATGGTTGGGTATGCAGAAGTATTTGTAAAACGGGGACAAGGATGGTCAAGGGATGTGGTGGAACTCAAAGTGTATGGGGTAGGTGGATCAGTATTGGGGGGCATGATAGACTATGGGGCTGGGGGTCATTTATTGAGTTTTGAGGGCTAGTGTGGGCATCTGTAAGTGTAATGCAGGGCTCAGCAGTTGGAGAGGACATTTGTAGCCAAAGTTCAATGTGGTTTGTCTACATATGGGGAGAGTCAGCAGGGGTAGTGGCAAGGGATGCGGAAGTGATGGGTGAAATGAGATGTCAGGTTGATGTAGAGTAAAAGGAGACATGGATGCTCAGGGAGGGGGCTATTTGGCACCCATGCAGAACCCAATGCTGGCAATGTCCACCAGGAGCTGTGTTCCCTGCCATCACTTGTATCTTTAGATGTGAAATACAACTGGAAAATGGTTGGGACAATATCCAGAGTGGGTAGTCAGTGTCACCCTGATAGGTGAAAGCGTGGGATTCTCATAACGCTCATCCACAAGGTAAACCCCCAGTAACACTATTGCAC
This sequence comes from Ginglymostoma cirratum, assembly GCA_024137785.1. Classification (NCBI taxonomy): domain Eukaryota; kingdom Metazoa; phylum Chordata; class Chondrichthyes; order Orectolobiformes; family Ginglymostomatidae; genus Ginglymostoma; species Ginglymostoma cirratum. The sequence continues at coordinate 30,716,293 of JAHRHZ010000283.1, read as the reverse complement.
AATGTCCTGACTGATGTGGAGCAAAGATACAGTGCTGGCCATGTTTTGCACAGGTCTATGGCGGGTTACACCATGGGGCTGCTGAAGATGTGAGGGTTCCACTGCTTGGACCAGTCTGGAGGGTCCCTCCAGTGTACAGTGTGCTCCATCCTCCTGGTGTGCCGGATGTTGCACATTTGGAGCAGGCAGTGAGATGATGTGAGAGATACTTAAGAACTAGAGAAATGGGAGCAGTCCTCCTAGTATGAGGATGAAGACATTATGGAGGAAGAACCTGTCCTTTTCCATGACAGACCTCAGTTGCATCGGGTGCTATAAGTCAGGTAGAAATTGATGTATCTGTTCCATTAGATGAGAGCTGGCTACAGCAGACAATTATGGACTGTCAGATAGTTGATGGTCATGATGTTGATTTGTATTGTGTGCTCCCTAATGCCCGCTTCCCATCATCCCCTCCCACCTCCAGCTTTGCTCTGCCACCTGCCCACTACTCACTTCCTGGTGTATGCCCCTGCTCTTCACACACCATTCCCTACCTCCTGCTCTCTGTATCATGCTCCCTGACTCTCACTACCGTTCAACGCCCACTAGCTACCATCTACTCCCCTCTACCTTTCCCCTGTCTGCTCTCCATCCCTTACTCCCCTCCAACTTTTCCCCCTGTCTGCTCTCCATCATCCACTCTGCCTTCCCCGTCTGCTCTCCATCAACTACTCCCAGCTGCCCATTCTCAGCTCCTATTGCCCTTTACCATCACCTGCTTCCTCTGCTCTCTTTGTCCTTTGGGTTGTAAAAAATACGGGGAGCGTCGGAGTGGGGATCAGCAGCAAATGGCGTAGTGAGCCAGAGGACACAGTTGAAGGCACAGAAGGGAGCAAGGGGAGCAGAAGTGCTGACTGTATGGTGATAAGGAGGGAGCAGGCTGCAACAAGTAAATGCTCTTTTCAGTCATCATTGGATTGCACTATCTTTGATGCTGGTGTCTGCCTGTAACGTCTTAAGCACTGGCACAGCTTATGTGGGGAGTGCGCCCTCTACAGGTACATTGTCAGTATCATCAGCCTTTACTATTTATTACTTGTAAAATATTTTTAAAATATTTATGCTAGCCACTAATCTATCCTTATAGTCTCACTTTTACTTCTATTCTCACCCTCTTACATTCTTTTTATATTACTTTGACAGCTTTCAGTTGTATTATGATTCTCTCCAATAATACTAATTTTATGTTTGCCTCAAGACTTCTTTTTCTGTCTTATTTTAACCTCAACATCTTTAGTCATGTAGAGAATTCTAGCTTCGGATAGTTTTCTTTGTCACTCAGCAAAATTTGTTGCCTCTATGCCAAAACAATGTCCCCTTTAAAAACAACAAAAGTGAAATTACTGGAGAAACTCACCAGGCCTGGCATTTTGCGGAGGGAGAACAGAGATAACAATTCAGGTTCAACGATGAAGGGCCAGACCTGCTGAATTTCTCCAATGATGTCTGTTTTTATTTCCATTTCCCGGATCTGCAGTTCTTTGTTTTATTTTATTCTCTTTAACTAACTTGCCTTGTCCATTTACTATTTTGCTCACCATTTTTTGATTCCAATCCATCTGGTAAGATTTACTTGCAATTCACTAAATGTAGTCCTCCTCCAGTTAACTGTTCCTACTCTGGTTTGTACCTTATCCCTTTCCATAACTAACCTGATAACATTATGATATAGTATTCTTGCTCTCCATGAAAACCATACTTCACTTGCCTCATTTCATGTTCCAAAATAAAATCTAGTACATTACTGCTTCCTTCCTCATTGGGTTAAAAATACAATAATCAAGGAAGTTTAAATGTATAAATTTCTGGAGTTACTTCCAATCTTTGCCAGTTAATATCTCAGTCTACATTAGGATGTAGATCATTAATGGCAATGGTCAGAATTATTGTATTTTACACTGATTCTTGAAACTTAGGAATGAAAAGGAGATTTGGGAAGGCAGCTCTTTGTCTCACTGAGACCCTGCTGCAGAATTTAAGAGACTGAATGAGGTGACACTTACCAAAGATGGGAGGACGAGAACAGTCTCTCAAACTGAACAGACATGGATGCAAGTGGTCAACGAACTGCATAGCAGGAGTGTGGCCCCTACAGTCTAATTATCATGTCTGAGTTGGGAACATCACCTCCATCAAGTTGGATCTCTGTGATCATTGCATTTGTCCTGTGTCGTGCCTTGTGCCTGAAGAGAAGGCAGCAACAGTCAATACAGTGTGTAGCTGGAGGAACACAACGGGTCAGGCAGCATCAGAGGAGCAGGAGAGTCAATGTTTCAGGCCTAGACCTATCATCAGGACTGGGTAGGGGGAACGGGAGCTGGAAAATAAATAGAGGAAAGAGGGGTAGGGATGGGAGAAGGAAGGTGGGATGGTGATAGGTGGATGCAGGTAAGGAGTGGTGGGGATTGGTCAGTGGGAAGGGTGGGGTGCATAGGTGGGGAAGATGATGGACTGGTTGTGTCAGGTCAAGGATGCGGGGATGAGAGTGAGGGCTGGACATGGGACAAGGTCAGGGAGTGACGAAATTTTGATGAAACTGATGAATTCTATGTTGAGGTCATCGGGCTGTAGGCCTCAAAGACAGAATATCAGATGTTGCTCCTCCAGTTTGCATGTGGCGTCATCTTGGTGCTTGTGGAGGCCCAGGACAGACATGTCACCCAGGGAGTGGGAGGGTGAGTGAAAATGGTCAGCAACCGGAAGGTATCATTGGTTACAGCATTTAGAGGGCAGATGCTCCGTGAATCTATCCCCGAGTCTGCACTTGGTCTCACCGATGCAGAAGAGGCCGCATTGGGAATAACGGATACAGTATATCAGGTTGGAGGATGTACAGGTGAATCCCTGTCGGATATGGACATCTTGGGAGCAGATGTGGCAGAGCGGAGTAATTCAGAGTAGGGGAATTGAATTTTTGCAGGAGGTTGGGTGAGAGGAGGTGTAGTCCAGGTAGCTATGGGAGTCGGTGGGTTTGAAATAGATGTTGGTGCTGAGACGGTTACTTGAGATGGAGACGGAGAGATCCAGGAAGAGGAGGGAGGTATCAGAGATGGTCCAAGTGAATTTGAGGTTGGTGTAAAAGATGTTAGTAAAGTTGATGAACTGTTCAAGCTCCTCATGGGACCATGAGGCGGCTCTTTACAGTCATCAATGTGACAGAGGAAGAGATGAGGGATGGTGCTCTTGCATTCCCTCCTCACCCCTATCTGCCTTTCGTAGGGACCACTCACTCTGTGACTCCATCATCCGCTCCATACTCCCCACTAACCCCACCACACACAGCACCTTTCCCTGCAGCCGCAGGAGGTGCTATACCTGCCCCTACACCTCCATCCAAGGCCCAAGACAAACTTTTCATATACCTGTACATCCTCCAACCTGGTCTACTGTATCCGTTGCTCCCAGTGCAGCCTCCTCTATATTGGTGAGACCCCACATAGACTTGGTGACAGATTTGCGGAGCACTTTCCGGTCACTAACTGTTTTAACTCCCCCTCCCACTCCCTGGGTGACACGTCCATTCTGGACCTCCTTTAGTGCCACAATGATGCCACACACAAATTGAAGGAGCAACACCTCATATTCCACCTCAGGAGCCTGCAGCCTAAAGGCCTAAACATTGAATTCACCATTTTAAAATCTCCCCACCCCCATGTCCAACCTTTCCTCTCATCCCCGCCTCCTTGATCTGACACAACCTGTCTAAACCTTCCCCACTTATCCACCCCACCCTTCCCACTGACCAATCCCCACTACGCCCTACCTGCATCCACCTGTTGCCATCCCGCCTACCTTCCCCAGCCCCACCCCTCTTCTCTCTGTTTATTTCCCAGCTCCCTTCCCCCTCCCCAGTTCAGTTGATGGGTCTTGGCCTGATACATCGACTCTCCTGCTCCTCTGCTGCTCCCTGGCTTGCTGTGTTCCTCCAGCTCCACACTGTATTGACTCTGACTCCAGCATCTGCAGTTCTTGCTATCTTCAATGCTATTTCTTCCCTCAACAGCATGAGTGAACCAGATGGGTTTTACAACAGTCAACAGTGGTTACCAGACTTTAAATTCCATCTTTTTTTAAATTTAAATTTCTGTATCTAACATGGTGAGCTTTGAACCTGGTTTCCCAGAGAAAAGAAAATAGATTGAAGTCCATTGTGAAATCTGCAATCTAACAGGATTAACCTATTTGGAAGGGACTCTTGTCATCATTGAAGATGGACTAAAAGATCAAACTCAGCAATAGTTTTCAGGAAGCAGCAAAAACTGAGAACAAGGATGAACGGAACAACATATTTGCACTCATTCAGGAATGTTGTTCAGACTGCAGAACTGTCAACCTAAGTGACGAAGATAGTGCTGAATGACACAACCAGGTAAGAATAGCCACACTTCTCTCTTTTTTAAACCCTTCTCAATCAGTTGTAATGATTTGAAAAAAAAATTCTTTATATAGCTATCACACTTCATTTAAAACAGAAATTGCTGGAAAAGCTCAGCAGGTCAGGCAGCATCTGTGGACAAAAATCAGAGTTAACATTTCTGGTCGAGCGACCCTTTTTTAGAACAGTTTTGAGGAAGGGTCAGTCAACCAGAAACGTTAACTCTGATTTCTCTTCACAGATGCTGCCAGACCTGCTGAGCTTTTCCAGCAATTCCTGTTTTTGTTTCTGATTTTACAGCAGCTGCAGTTCTTTTGGTTTTCACACTTCGATTAAACTTAGTTAAACAGATGACAAACCAAGAAGTGTCAATTCTAAAGTTTTCTTGTTGACAGGGTAAAGGTTGATTACCTATGACTAGACCAAAAAATATCCACAAAATCCACAGATTCAGGACAAAATCAAAAAGAAGAAATTGCCTGACCTGAATATTCAAGGTACTGAAAAAAAACAGAATGCTGTTCAAAGCAAGAAGCAATTGTCTCATCCAGAAATCCAGGATACAGCAAGGAAGGAGGTATTTATTTCTTCAACACATCATATAATGGGTAACATACCTGGGTTAGCAGGGGAGAGTTCTTCTGTGAAGGAATTTCAGGAGATTAAAGGTCCTCCAGATAAGGTAATGCACTAACAACTACATCTACCTGGAATGGCATCCTCCATGAAGGATATCCAAGAGATAAAACATCTTGCAGTGAAACAATAATCCATGGATCATAATCAACAACAGTCCTCAAGCAGAAGGTTTACCATTTTTCCAAGCCTGAATACAATGTGTTCTGGGGAAGTTGTGAAATGTCCATACCATCTGTATTGAAGAAGTCAGACACTTGGGGGAAGCTGAATGAGTGGTAAATGCAACTTAGTTACATAAAACAATATATAATGCTTAACTATGGGGAAAATATTTGGGGGGAGATATATACAATGTTCTTATTTAGTTAATATTTATATAACACTGATCTCCACGGGTAGAAACAGTTGAATTCTGTACAAGTACCCAAAGGTACTTTGGTATCTGGAAGTTCAAGACTTGTAACCTTTAAAATTAACATGGCAGGATCTGGTTGACTGCCTGTTGTATTCATTATTTGGAGCATTTAAAATCACCAACCTGATAATATAGCACAGTATTAAGAAATTTAAATCTGAATTATTTGATTCCATTACGTGTATAGCAAAAACAAGATTTGGCAAACAGCTTTTATGACAATTGCTTCGGGTTAAGAAAGGTGACATTTAAGCAAGTATTGAAGGAAATATTTTTTCTAAAAAGACTCTCCTCCACTTTTGACAATAAATTAGATGTGATCATGCAAATCAAATGCTACTTTTGGAATGCATTTGGTGCTGTTACTCTGATATTTTTTGCTGGAATATATCAGTAGCACATTCTTGGTAACAGTTCATCAAATCTTTATTATACATATCTGTGAGTTACAAAGGATTGAAGGCCAGAAATGGGAACATTTTCTCTTTTTTTTGTTATCACTTGATTAAATGTCAGGCTGATCTTGAAGAAATGCTAAAATAATCAAGGGCTCTCTGCCTGACTGGCTCCACTGCATTTAATCTAAAGGAAGTGGATTCGAAGTAGGGTCAGATTAGATATTGGCTGTTCAGTGATCTAAATTGCTGCTGTAACCAACAGCCAAGGAGTCTGCTAGTGATAAAAGGTAAAACATTCCCTAACTATCTCAGGTACGTTCCTTAATTAACACGGAAATGTACAAAAAAATGGAACAAATCCTTTTCCGGCAAACATTGTGTAGACAGGTTCGATTGCTAATTGTTTATATAGATAAGGCGGCTCAAACTCACATTCTGAAAACAATGATTGCAATCGAGGAACGCAAATCACGTATATATTTTTATTTAAAAATGCATTTATGCATGCTAGTATTAACATAATTACATGCTACATTTAAAAAATATAGTGAGAAAAATGATATTTGTAAAGTAAAGTTAAGGAGGGCTTAGAAAAGTTGCCCGTGAGGAACTGGGGAATGCTTATCCTCTCTGTTGACACCCAAAGGAGATGTTATAAAACAAAGATCTGGCAAGAAACCACAGAACAAAGGAATCTACCACAGAAACCTATAAGAATTAATCAAGTAAATAAATGTACGTGTGCTGAAGATTTTACAGCGTTAACTGCATTCACAACTCTTGAAACAATGTACTGATGGCAGGACCTAGATGACATCAGGCTTAAGCTGACAAGTGACATTTATAGATGTTTTAATCAACCAGTTTCTGATGTATTCGATAAGTGACTGACAATGACCATCGAAAAATGGAATATCCAGCCATCTTCACTTGACTTTCAATGATATCACGAGTGCTGGGTCCTGACCATTAGCCCCTTGGGATTCACTGTTGGCTAGTACCAATGCTGGGACCATAAGGAGAAGCCTCTTGCTGTACAGTCTCTGACCAATGGCTCAATCTTGACCCCTCAAAGACTTCCCAAAATTCGCAATACATATGGATGTGCACAACTTAATAACACTGGAGATACATTGCACAATCTAAGATAAAACAGTTAATTTTATCAATTCTCCTGTCACTGAATTCAATATCTACTGAATTAAAGGGCACTGAAGCACATACCAGAGTATCCTTGGCAGTACTTCTCTCTCCTCTGATCTCTGGCACCAAGAGAGAGATAAAATCACTTCCTGAAAAAAAACAACACTTTTGGGTAACTTCATACGTCACACATCATCCCACCTTGAAAATGTAATTATTATTCATTGATTATCCTCAGTTAATGCTCTGAAATTCAAATCTAATATGCAAAAATACCATTCCCACTAGGTAGAGATAGCAGGAACTGCAGATGCTGGAGAATCTGAGATAACAAGGTGTAGAGCTGGATGAAGACAGCAGGCCAAGCAGCATCAGAGGAGCAGGAAGGCTGACGTTTCGG
>JAHRHZ010000283.1:30682459-30708481 GCA_024137785.1 Ginglymostoma cirratum | reverse complement strand
TTTGGGCCTAGACCCTTCTTCAGAAAATCTGAAGAAGGGTCTAGGCCCGAAACGTCAGCTTTCCTGCTCCTCTGATGCTGATTTCCACTAGGAAGTTATTTTGTTCTGAAAAATGTTGATTTGAGGATTTACTTTTCTTTACTATGTGTTTACAAGAAGTTTGAACATTTAATGTGGAGACTCTAGTCCCTTTTCTTGAATTTCTTAGCTTGGTCATTGATCATTAATGAATATTGATGATAGCAGTTGAGAAGCTTGTACGCTAGATAAAGAAAAGAGAAGGTGATATCAGCAGAGAGCTAAAAGGAGAAAATAGTGAGTTAATACAAGTTAGTAGTTCACAAAAAAGGAAACACCTCTTCAATAATGAAGCATTCATGCATCTACTTATTGATATTTGAAATGACATTTAGCACATCACTAGGTAACCATTGAGAATTTTGACAGATCATGCATCAGCTCTCTTAAGTAACCTTTGGAAATGTTACTCTTTTCCAGGTAATTTCAAAATAATGGAGTTTGGCAGCAACTATTAGAACATGTAACTATTTTATGGCTATTGTTAATAAACTGAGCACAAAATTTAAAAAAAACTTGCATATTCAATATTATTGGAAAAGGGAATTAGCAAAGGAGATGGGTAAGGACACTAAATGTCAAACTCTCTTTTGACATTTCCTTTTCCAAAGTATTCAGAGGAGTATTTGATGATATTTTGCTTTCCAGAACTGCTCTTCATTACATAGGTTTGTTCTCTCAAAAATACAGGAGTTGCTAAAGAATGATTTAGATACTAATAAAACATAAATTACACATTTGTTAAACTTTCTATTAATCAATAAATTTAAACATGTGATCTTACAGCATACTCATGTGGTGGTAACAGAAGAACCCTGTGAATAACTACAGGCTGAACAGTGCCTTGAGTAAAAAGTTCCAATGTCATAAAGGACTAACCTTCGCTATATAGTCAGCCATATTTTCAGACTACTAAGAAACTTAATGTTAAATTAAATGAAATGTTCACATAGCTTTATTTTTGATAAGTTCTAGAAGCCCTCAAAGGGGTTGTGCTCTGATGTACCATGATTACACAATAATTTAGAGCTTAAAAGTCAGTGTTTACAAACACTCCAAACAATATTCAATATAATTTATAGTGCTAGCACATGATAGTTCTTGCACTTCTGTTTCATTATCATACCACTTTTAGATCAGTCCTGTTTGAAGAGATGATTTATTCAGAGTTAATTTCTCTCCACAGCTCATTATTTCTGACAGCTGAGTAACCTCACACAAATACCACTTAGGCAAAGCAATATCAGTGCAAATCTCCATTTAAACTTTAAATAAATGCAACATGCATGGCTTGTCATATTTTACTGATCTTACAAGTAATCCCTTGCTTCCAGGATATTCTCAATAGCTCTGTAACATAAGCCAATGTGGACTCCAGTATAGGTGCCAAACACTAATTATTCTGTAAAACATGCCTTTTACATGGAATTTAAATATTTTAATCCATTAACTTATTTGTCACCATTATGTTCTCTTCTGTTGTTGAAATATTGTCCTTTCGTTAGGCCTGTTCATTTCTCCCGTTTAATTTTCACATTATTTGGGACATCCTGATTAAAAACAATTTGTAGAGAGCTGCTGCTCTGAAATGTGCCTTCCTGAATCTGTTTTGCTATCTAGCTCATAACAAGCTGAGAATTATTCATTGTGTAGGTGTTAAAGATTTTGGCATTACAGAAAGGAATTTTGCAGAATATTTCTTTGAGAGAGAATGCTTAACAGTGTCATTTTGATAATGTGGCTGACCTTTTGGTCTCCAGAGCATTGTGATTGGGACCCAGCAGAATGGACTAATCTGGGACAGCTTGTGGCTTGTTGGGTACATGATGTCCCTATTTCTCTATACTCCCTGCACCAGGAGTTCCAGGTCATGTTTGATGAATTATGGAGCTAACCAGTCCCAATTCTCTTGGCTGCTGAACTGTTGCAACATTCTGATAACAGATTAGATGAAGTTGATTGTTCAGTAGTGTGTTTCTGAAGTGTTGCTGCATTATTCACTTGGTATCCTCCTTGCATAATAGAGAGGGCCTGATGATTTCTGGTCTGGTTACCAGTGAAAGGCTTGCCACTTTTCAGCATGGTGACCTCACTGTAGCTATGTGAGTGTAAGTGTGGCAACAGTTGATATTGCTTGGCAATAGTCTAGGGGGCTTTGACATGAAGTGACTCTCAGAATAACCAGGTGAGGGCTGTGTGGTTGGCCATTGCTGTTGATTATGTAAGGATAGACTGCAGAAGAGTTGAGTGCTGAGTGTGTGCAGCAGTTTGTGTGCAAGACCATAAAATCTTAAGATAGAAGGAGCAGAAGTAGGCCATTCAGCCCATTGAAACTGCTCCACCATTTGATGATCTTTGCTGATATGATAATCCTCAATCCCATTTTCTTCCCTTTTAACATAATCCTTGATTCCCTTCCTGATTCAAATCTGTCTATCTCAGCTTGAACGTAATTAAGAACCCAACCCTGGCACTGCTTTGTGGTAAAGAATTCCACAGATTCCCAACCAATGAATGGAAAAATTCCTTCTCATCTCTGACCTAAATAAATGACCCTTTATTCTGAGATAACGCCCTCTCGTCTGAGACTCTCCTACAAGTGAGAAACAACCTCTTCATATCTCCTCTCTCAAGCCCCGTAAGAATCTTGTCTGTTTCAATGAGGCCTCCTCTCATTCTGCTAAAATCCAATATAAGTACAGGCCCAACCGATTCAACCTCACAATACAGTGCCTCCATATTGAGGATCAGCCTAGAGAACTCCTCTGGACTGCCTACAATGCCAATATATTTTTCCTTCCGTAAGAGGCCCAAAACTGCTCACAGTATTCCACCTGTGGTCTGACTAGTGCCTTCTATAGTTTTGTCAAGAGCTCCACACATTTATACTCCAATCCTTTGAAATAAAGGCTAACATTACATTTGCATCACATCTTCCCACATCATATTCCATCTGTCAAATTTCTGCCCACTCACTCAACATGTCTATATCTCACAGACTCTTTTTGTCATCTTCAATAGTTAAATTTCCAACTATTTTTGTGTCATCTGCAAACTTTGATGTAGTACATCCACTTTCCTCATCCAAGTCATTGATATATCATGAACAACAGCACTGATCCCTATGACACACCTCTCATTACAGGTTGCCATCCACAAAATGGCCCCATTATCCCAAATGTCTTCCTTCTATCAGTTAGCTAGTCCTATATCTATCCTCCAACATGATGGGCTCTTTTCTTATTAAGTAGCCTAATGTGTGCTAGATTGCTGTGCACACTTGTAGTATTGCATTGTGTCCTGCTGCACGTTCAGAAGACAGTGTGTCAATGTGGCAAGTTCCAATCTTAACCAATTCGGGCCACCCACTACACTCTTCATTGCTGTGAGGCAGCTGGATTTCTGTTTGATATGGTGTTTGCAAGCTTTTCAGCCAGGGACAAGTATTTAACCCCTATAACATTCACCCCATGGAATGGACTCTGTGGATTTATTTGCAACAATACAGTGTTGTACAGAAATTGAGCATTGCTGAAAAAAGATGCATTTTGGTAAAGTTTCTTGTGCTCATCTGGATAATTTGCAAGAAACATCTTGTGAAGAGAAATCATTATTTACACTGTATGACAGGAGAGTTCTAATTGTTTGGTAAGTGGTCTCTGGTTGGTCATTGCCAGGGAGGATGTACCAGTTAATAATGGACGACAGTTAACTGGCAATTTTTGTTTAAATTCTAAATCAGGTAGGTTAATTCATTTTGGTCATAGCATTACCCAGAGAAATCAACCAGAAAATGGTCATCACTTTGTTGAGTTGAAACAAGTGCAGTGTTTTTTACATTACCTGATGAGTGTTATACAAAAGGACTGAACAAAATTTGTCTTTTTTCTAGCGACAGTTTTCTAATCAAATACAAATAATATTACAATACATGCAAAGGATGAAATATCTTGGTATTTCTTGCAGAACTACAATGTGTGTGTCAAATAGGTCTAACTGGATAATGAGACAAGTCTGATAAAGAAATTGTTTTGGGTACTGTAGCTCATTTTTCTAGAATACCAATCTGAGAGCATGTTAAATTAATCTTGCCTCTTGGCCTCTATCTTTCTTAGTAATTTACTACAGCTATTGATCATGTGTTTGTGTAAGCAAATCGTTCCTGACATTCAACTGTCTGTAGGTATTGATGGCCCCTCCAGAATATTCACCAATTTTAGGTCAGCCTTCATTCTCTCCGTTCAGGAACACACCATTTGAAAAGTGTTCAGACCCTATTTCCACTCCTTGACATTTATTATCCATTATGAAAAAGGATTGTCAGTTAAAATTGTATCAAACCCCGCCAACGACCTGAAGATCCTTGTGGATGGGCTGGTGCTGAAGAGGGACATTCTCTTCCTGGAGGACTGGCTGAAGAGATAGCACCACCAAACCCTGCAAGCCTGTTCCGAGATCACTGCCTGGTTTGGTACCATCTCAAGGGGACAAAGGACCAGCCAGCAGTGCTGCAGAAAGCTCTATGACCTTCTCTGCCAAGGTAAGTGATGCACTATCCTCTCTGCTACCTTACACTCACTCTATCTCTGCCCTGCTCACCCCTCTCACTATTGCTTGTAATATCTTCCTTCACCCATTCATCCCACTCAGCCTCACACACCATGAACAACCTTTTGTGCTTCCTCCTCAGTCCTCACCACATCTCACCATCTTTGCTCCACCTGCACCAGCACTGATAGCCATGCCAGCCACTGTCATCTCACTCGTTTGCTCTCTTATTCTCATTGCAGGAGACGACAGCCCATAAACAGACAGAGAGAGGCCAGGCGGATGGAAGTGTGCTGGCCAGCAGGCTTCTCACCCACTATGAGGAGAGAATTCTGGCCCCTTCCCATTAGCCTTGCTGTAATTCTCAATCATTGGACGCCACTTCTAATCACTGGCCATGACACTGTCGTATTGCAGGTTCCACTGTCCTACCCATGATTCCAGTGTTGAAACAGTTGTGTCCACTGGAAGACCATCCCCATGTATGAGGACGAGAGTACAGAGGTCTCTGAGGTAGAACAAACAAGGCTATGTCTTGTGTCCCCACCAGCTGAGATATTGACACCTCAGTGGGAACCATCCTGTTAGAGAATGAGTAAACACCATCTGGTGAGTAGCTCCCTGCAACAGCACCACAGAGGTATAAACAGCCCAGGTCGCTGGTGCTCAGAGGGCTGCCAGAGACCAGGCCCCTGCTGAGTCCCAGGCAGGAGAGAACCCTGTGGTGGCAGCAAACAGGGGCATCATCCACATGCGCAGGGAGGAACAGCAGAAGCAGCCAGGCATGTAGGACACAAAGGCCCTCACTGCCCAGAAACTGCAACAGTGTAGTGAGTCATGTGACCATCTCCCTTTGCCTCCATTGACAAGTTGGTGATTACCTTTGGGAATCAGGTCCAAAACCCTGAAACACTACTGGACACACACACTCCGTCATCCCAGACACTGGTCCCCAGGACCAAGGGCACGAAACAGAGGGATTGTGAACTTTGACAACAGTGCCCCTTCCTTACAAGGAAGCAGGGTGATGCCAGGAGGCACCTAGCCAGAGATAGAATGACAGGCTCCTTGATGGTTTCCAATCAGGATACTGCAGAAGTTGACAGTCCCTCCTTCTCCACCCGGCCCACTCTCTTGTAAACCTTCAAAATTCAAGCCAAGGAGGGTCAACTTCTCGAAGCAAGAAGATATTTAGCATATATGACCTGTCTGGACACAAGCACTCTTGGGATCACTTCATCAAAGCTCCAGGAACAACAGACTCAACAGTCAAGCAGACTCTCTCCAGCCCACTGTGGAACCAGGGAGTGCACAAAGACAGAGTCAGAGGGAGAGAAAAAAGAAAACGTATTGAGGGCACTTTGGTGTCATGGATGAAGAAGGCCATCTTGTTTTTCACATGTTCTACATAAATGCTGTTGACAGTAATTTTCATGCTTCCGACTCTCTGCATAGATGCTCAATGCATTGTCACACCATCCCATGGCAGTCCATGGTCAAGAAACGTCTTGGATTGAGGTTTGCGAGCAGAACTGATGAAATCAGGGAGACAATGTGTACACATGGCTTTGTGTGCTGCTGCTGGTTCCTTTGGCCCTCCCAGAGAATGAGCCCTAATTTTTGGATCCGTCTGTACATAAAGGTGTGGCAGCCAAAGAGTTGACCAGCTGTGGCTGTGCCAAAGAGGTATCTCCTTCAGTGAGAGTCAATGGTGCAGAATGGCCAGGGAGTACACATCCTACAGGCCTTTGTGTTAGATCTTTCAGGATCACGTGGTTCCCCTTAAAATCCCTCCAAAGAGCAAGTGCTGTATCCCCCTCTGTCACAGGTCAGGTCACTTATCCCACCCACTCTGAGTGTAGTTGCAGCTATTTTCTTCCAGTTGCTCACTTTTGATTTCCAACACGATGGGAGGAGGCAGTGAGTGCTCCTCCTCTAGCAGACTCCAGGCTAAGTTTGACTGTGCTTTTGAGCACCAAGTATCCACAACCTTCTTCGCAGCTTGTCCCATCCTTCACACTTCCACAAGTTCCCACCCAACCCATTTATATGTGCCAGTGCCTACCTGCCGTTCCCACCCAGACCCAGGCATATAAGGTGAACATACCTGGTGTTATCATTCAAGATGTCCACCTTGAAGCCAAGGTGTTACTGGCCATTGATGACGCCCCTCCCTCAGTTCATTCTTCCCAGCTGTGCTTTACAGCCTGGCCCCTTCATAATCCTGCTGATCCCCTTCACAACTGCACAACATCCTTGCCAAGAGCCTACAGTACCCAGTCCAAAAGTTAAAGTACCAAAGCTGAGTATCATGGCTACAGCCATAATTTCATCCCCAAGCCCCTTCCCCTTAGTTTTTGAGAATGCACTGGGTAGCTAACCAGGGCATACACCTTGATCGACATGACTGGTCAGACTAAGCAGACCCAGACTGCTGCCTATACACCTCACCAGCTGCACTAGCCCTGTGCCTGGGCTTGTTTCTGTGGTGCCAACAGACTGACTGTGGTCCACTGCCTGAATTATAGAGGCATGAACCCTCTGAGAGAAATTCCCCTCTGGACTGTGACCAATCCCTGGAATATTATGGGAGGCTGCCCTTGACTTACAGTGCCAGGACCTCCTGGCTGACAGTTGCCTCCAAGAGCTGCACTGATGCTTACTCCTCTAAGAATTGGACACATTGTTGCCTGCCTACTGCATGCGCAGTGTTTTTTCCATAGTGGAAAACGTGCACCCCCTTGACTGAGGACTGTTGCGCAGCCTGGTCATGTGACTGCACTAATTAGCACAGCCAAGCAAGGCAACATAGAGATTTGGTAAACAAGCAGGTACGCACTAAGTCAGCGAACATTAATACAGTAAGTGAGCGTCCCTGCTGTTCCCCGTGCCGGGTCCTTCAATAAGGTACTCAGTGCATTTGTAAAGAAAATCCACACTTTTAGGCTTTTTGCCCATTGCTTGATGAATATGGTTAAGAATTGCCCAATTAAAAGCCCTAAATTGGAGGCAAGGCAGGAAGGCTATATACGGGCTTTCTCACCCTGAACTTAATCAGGGAGAGTAGGTCATTGACACCCACCAGTCTCTGTCTGAGTACCCCCTGCCTCTAAGGGAGGACGCTGAATTCTGCCCTCTGTTTTGTAAAGCCATACTAATCTGTTTATCTGGATTATTTCATACTTGTACAGTTCCGTTTTGATTCCGATTATTGGTCTCATTTGAGGATAGGCTCATGGGTCTGTAGTTATATATTTACTTCTGTATTCTTCTTGAATTTTATGAACATATTAATCTCTTTCCAGTCTGTCACAGCTTCTTGACTGTTCAATGGTTACATCAAAATGACCAACCATGCTCTCCATACCTTCTTCCATGCTTCTACAAGATATCTGGGTTTTAGGTTATTCTACCTCACATATTAAGGCTCCAGAGTACATATAATTTGTACTTGAAGTTGGATTCCATCTTGTTATAGTTCATCTTGGTAATAATATTCAAACAATAGTTGGGTAGGCATTGAAAAAAAGTGCTCAGCCAGAGACTGTACATTCCAGGCTCTCTCCGCTTGATGCAAGCATTCAACACTAAAGTAAAATTGCAATTTTAACTGAGAAGTAATATTGTGACTATTTTTAAATATGCTAAAAGATATAAATAAAGAGAAATCTGTGGTCAATAAAATGGTTTATCTTAAATTATCTCAGTATGATCTTACTTTTCATTCAAATGAGTGTGGCTAACTTTGAAGATTTTTCCATGTGTAATCATTGATATTTCCTCCACTTTATGATAAGAAGTTATCAGGGGTCACTTAATGCGAAACTAAACAGAAGTAGATTTGCAATGGAGCATTGTGTTGATGTTTCAATGTACTGTTTGAGATGAGATTTCTGAATTGAACTTCTCATATACCAATTCCTGATCACAGCTGTCCTCACGAAAGAGGGATTCACACAATTTCAGTGCTTCTGTCCACTGATAAAGGGCCAATTCAAACAGAAGAATTCATACGTATAACCTGTGATTTGTCTCAAAAGAGACACAGTAAACCATCTGTTTCTCCCAGTGATCAGCAAACATACCACAGCACTAATTACAAACAGAAAACGGGTAAGCCCAGAGCTTTGATAAATACTCTTCCAAGAAAGGCACTTATATTAATAGTAATGGCCTTTCCTTGGGCCACAATGTAAACAAGACATGTAATTCCAATGTGATTTTCTAGCTAAATATTTTTATACAAAGCAATCATACTTTTACAATGTAAAGATTGCAGATTACAAAATATGCTTCAGTAGATAATAATGATATTTGTCTTTGCTGCACAAGTTTTATGGTCATACTGAAATACAGGCAGAATCCTGACCCCACCTCCATATCAATTTGTGTGAATTTGATGGCGGGGCCATTTAATCAGAGGGGAACTTGGTAGATTGAGACACTGAGATAACAAGGTGTAGAGCTGGATGAAGACAGCAGGCCAAGCAGCATCAGAGGAGCAGGAAGGCTGACGTTTCGGGCCTAGACCCTTCTTCAGAAATGAGACTCTACCACCTTCCTGCCTCCACTTGATAATGTCCCTAGTGGGATGGCCTGTGGTTGGCCTTCCTGTCCCACTACCTTCGAGACCCTTAATGACCACGTAACAGTCTCACCCTGCTGCTGTTGTCACTAAATCAGTAGTGGGTGGTGGGCTTATCATGTAGGAACCCCAACGTGGCCTTCTGGGGGATGAGGGACTGCACCTCATTCATAAGCAATCAGCCCTTACTACTGATCTCCCTTCCCCATCACCCCTACCCTGGGACTGCTCTCTTAATGTCACTCAGCTTTCGCTGGGATCCAGTAATGATCCTCTTCTTTGGGTAGGTGTCATAGCAGCAGCAGCCAACACCTCCCAAGTGGTGCTACCATTCACTAAAGCCTCTTGCCTCTGATAGACTGGCAGCTCTAGGCACGATGTAGAGGTGCCGGTGTTGGAGTGGGGTGTCCATGGTCAGAAATCACACAACACCGCACACATACTCTCTCTCTCTCTCCCACTCTCTCTCTCTCGCACACAAAACACACACATGCAAAACACCAGGTTATAGTTCAACAGGTTTATTTGAAAACACAAGCTTTCAGAGCCTCGCTCCTTCTTCAGTTGTTACCAAGAGAGGTGGAATAAGACACAGAATTTGTAAGTAAAAGATCAAAGGGTCACACCACTGATGAGATAACACAGTGTAGAGCTGGAGGAACCCAGCAGGCCAGGCGGCATCAGAGGAGCAGGAAAGTTGACGTCTTGGATCAATTTCTGAAGAAGGGTCCTGACCAGAAACGTCAACTTTCCTGCTCCTCTGTTGCTGCCTGGCTTGCTGTGTTCCTCCAGCTCCACACTGTTATCTCTGACTCCAGAATTTGCAGTTCTTAATATCTCTGAGTGAGTTATAACACCACTGATAAGGATGTATTAAACAAACCTAAAATGCTGTTAAATCTTTAATCAGTTAGAAGGTTTTAATTGATTAATATGTATATGTAAATCACTGAATTTCTTTCAAGTCACTGCCCTGAGAGAACTAAAGGTTTTACCAGTGTAAAGAGGTGACATTTTAGGATAGACAATACCTGTTAGGTATGAGGCCTTGTTTAGAATCTGTTTGTGTTTTGGTTTGGAGTCAGACCGGTGTTATTTCTAAAGTAGGAATTTATAAAATACCACATTGGCTGTCTGTCTATAAATTGTGTGCTTTTTGAACAAGATGGAATGTATCTGCAAATACAAATTTACTCCATAGATTTACATGTTTGTGTGTGTGTGTGTCTAAGTGAGGGAGACAGAGAGTGAGTGAGGGTGTATGTGTATGAGGGGGGAGAGAGAGCGTGTGTGTGTGTGTGTGTGTTGAGGGGTGAGAAAGTGTATGTGTGTGTGAGTGTGGGAAAGAGTGAGTGACTGAGTGTGTGTGTGTGGGAGAGTGTGTGTATGAGTGTGTGCGTGTGAGAGAGAGACACTCTTTCTCTCTCTCTCTCACATACACACACTCTCTCACACACACACACTCACTCTCTCACGCATACGCACACTCACTCTCTCACACACACACACACTCTCTCACACATTCACACAAACACACACACACACACACTCACACACACTGAAGAAGGAGAAAGGCTATGAAAGCTTCTGTTTTCAAATAAACCTGTTGGACTATAACCTGGTGTTGTGTGAATTCTAGGCTGCACAGGGTCAGCCCACTGTTGGCCTGTCAAGTACCTAAGCAGAAAATGATATGGTAGGTCCTTGCAAAAACAGGCAATATGGGGCTCCCAACAATTCTCCAACTGCCAATTGAGGCCCAGCCACCTCTGGAAGTTTTTGCTCCTAGTCACCTTTATAATTACTACTGGAAGATATACACTCATGTTATAATTAGCATTAAGGATGATTTTGTGTCATTTTAAAGATTTATTAGCAATAATATTTTCCTCATATACTTCATAATATCTGCTCTGGTAATGAATTTGTTTTGCCAAATAAATCAGTAGCTGTAAGACTTAGCTCATATTTTAATAGACAAGAATTGAAAGCATACAGAACATTCATGATGATGAATAGAAAACTGCAATGTTTCTTTCTCTGTAATCTATATGTCAACATCATGTCAGTTTCATTAATACAAAATCGATCAGTGTCCAATGTGGCTCTCCATATTTTGAATCAAGGCTATCATTGAAATTATTGAAGTAGTAGCAAATTTAAAGCTAAACATCACCAAATTGATAGAATTTAAAACAAATCAACATGAGAAAGAGGAACTATTGTTTTCCAAACATCACAGCTCTGCCTTAACAAAAACATGGAGATGCAAAAACATGAAGATGTAAACTGCAAAATATAGTTGGTAATCTAAGCTTTAACTCACAACAGGTAACAAATCTCCTTTAAGACAAACACCAACATAAAGCTTGAAAGGTCAGTGTTAATGCATTTTACTGTAATCTGGGGTTATTTGTATAAAGATTTTAGCTCAGTTCAAGGAAAGTGTCAGAATAAAGGCAGATGATTTAATTTTGATTATTTTAAAGGATTACAGTTTACAGCGAGATCTCTGTAGATGCCAGGCAGAGCCTATCATGGTTGTATCACATGGGATTGAACATAATTGAGTCATGTTCAGTGTTAAGCTATTACTAATGCTGATTTGCAATGCTAATATTGCAGAGACAGCTGTCACTGGGAATTAAATATGATCATTCAAAGCCTGGAATAAATGAGGTTGCTATTATCTTCTGGCCTCGCAGCAGTCTGCTTGAGAACATGAATAAATGATACAGTCTCAATGACTGCTGTACAGTATTGTAACTGTGGCTTAGAAATCAAAAATAAAAGAACTGTTCTTGAGCAAAAGGTAGCCACATAGAGACAGGAACAGAATCAGCAGCACTGTTAAACCCCATTGACCGCATGCTGCATGATAAACAACATAGAAGATCACACCACAGCAGCTGCTCTGTGCCTAGCGCATACATGTAATCCTAGGCAGTTTGCCAATTTAACAAAATAGGTTGTTATAACATTAACAATGACTAAAGAAATAATCTTTCTTTGGGAATGCTGTAAACTAGACTCTGTTTGCATTGAGTAGCACTAATAAGACATATGTTGCCAAAGAAATTAAATCCTGTCGATACAATTGAGGGGATTTGACTACCTTGGTTCCCTTTAATTTAAAATTTGTTTTGAATAGTAAGGAAGTCTTTGCACACTTGGATTATTAAAGGATTTTTCTTGGTTGTTTAGTTTTAGTCAGTAAAAGAATTGTACAAAAGAGAAGTGCATATGACAAAATGCCGTGAGCCTTAATTATTTATCTTTTCGATGAGACATTAAACTGTTTCACCTTTCTTTCTGGTAATGATATAGAAAGTACCACATGTTTGCTCAGTGGCCCAGTTAACATTCCTTCCTGAACCAACACACCCAAAAAAACTGCTTGGAGATAGCAAGAACTGCAGGTGTAGGAGTCAGAGACCAGTTCTGAGGAAGGGTCCCGACCCGAAACATCGACTTTCCTGCTCCTCTGACGCTGCCTGGCCTGTTGTATTCCTCCAGCTCCACAATGTGTTGTCTCAAAAAAACTGCTTAACTGGTTAATAGCTCATCATTGTTTATTGGACTTTGCTGACTTATTACTAAGTTTGCCTGCAGAAACAATTTTTTGCCCTTTATGATGGAAATTTTGACCACCTCCACAACATTCCACCCCAATCCCCCGATTCCCCCCTCCTACACCTCCATACTAGTGACTAAACTTCAAAACTAATAGTGAAACACTTTGGGGTGTACTGACAATTGTGTTATATTTTCATTATAAAATTCTTCTTGTTAATGTAAAGACCGTACCTTTTTATTTGTCTGGTTTTTTTTAGTGTGGATTGAACTAGTGAAATAGGTTGGTTTAAAAGTCAAATGTTGTTTAAGAATAGTTGCACGTATTAAAAGTAAGAACCTGATACTCATTGTAAGTGCTGTAGGGTTAAACAGTGAGGGAAAGCCCAGTCACAGATGAGCTAGAGCATGGGGGCTGTTTCTGAATACAGATTTGGCTAGCAACAAGTTACTGATTGGTCTATTAAGTTGTGATCAGATATTGATGATAAACACCTTCTGCCTGCCAACAACTATAGGATTGCTCGTAGGTAGCTGAACATCTTGGGGTGTGACTGTTTGGGTCAGATACCATTGGACTTCTGAAAGAAATGAAGGTTTTTTGCTCTGCAGTTAAAAAAAAAATTCAAGCCTGAAGATAAACACTTTATTTCCTCTGACAAACATAGAAATTTCTGGAAAAGCTCAGCAGGTCTAGCGGCATCTATAGAGAGAAATCAGAATTAACATTTCGGGTCGAGTGACCTTTCCTCAGGACACCGTTCAACTTGAAACATTAACTCTGATTTCTCTCTATGGAAGCTGCCAGACCTGCTGAGCTTTTCCAGCAATTTCTATTCTTGTCTCCGATTTACAGCATCCGGAGTTCTTTTGTTTTTAGTTTATTTCCCCTTAACAGTCACCCTTTCCCTTCTGCAAACAAGTGAAAACACCTGGAGAAGGAAAATCAAGAAGCAGTATTTTCATCAGCAATAGGATCATCCCAGCAAACCCTGTTGACAGGAACCACTGAACTACCTTCCCAGTCTTTCCCTCTGCCCATAACACATTTTTTTTTTTGTCTCTGTCTGTATGTGTGTAAAGCGGGGACGTTTTTAAAATAGGCTAGAATTTTAACTAGTATAGTTATATGTTGATAGTTCGTAATTGTTTATCTGCAGCTAGAATCTATTTATTTCTAGTAAATAGTAATTCCTGATAAGTATAGAAACCTGGTTTGCATTCATTCTGGGATTCTGTGGAATTCATAAACATTAGGCCACATCCTGGATTTGTTGAGTCTCAGTCTTATGCCCAAGCTTCCAGAATGGCTTTATGGGGATGCATTCTTCACATTCCTTAAACAAAACTATCAGCTCAAAGTGAATGAGACACAGGACAGGGTTGAACTCACCGTTATGAAAGGAAGGATGTGCATAAATAGATTGATTTTCTGAATGTTGCGCTGTGTAGCAGCAGCTCATAACTACAGCACACTGTAGGTCAGACATTTGTGCATGATTGCATTTCAATCCAAATACTGAATGTGCCCTGCAGGCTTCCTACAAAATTACTATATAGCCTCCTTCCTTTGATGACCTTTTTGAATCCATAAACAACAATGGCCAGCTTTCGGTTTATCAGAACATCCCCTCGGCTCATCGACACCCTTAAAATAACTTTAAATGATTTTTATTCTCTTAAAGTTTTTTGTATCATTTTTTTAGATCATTCTCTCCCCTTGCAATCTATTTACAGCAATTGTCTTCATCATACAGAACAATTGTAGGCCATTCTGCCCATCAAGGATATTCTGTTGGTCAATTAGATCATGTCTGATATACACCTTGCTTTAGCTGTCTTGTTTGTTGAGAATTCTAGAATGTATCAATGTTTGCAATTGAAGTTGTTGGGAGTGTGTAGCTGGCTAACAACCTAAGGATGAAATTTATGGTAATTAATCATGATCCATAGGGATGCTTACAAATTTCACAAATTAATGAGGAGTAAATGACCAGTGTATTAACAACCTGCTGCTGTATAACAATATCTGTTTAGAAAGATAGATTTAATAGAGAAATAAGTACAACAGATTAGGTAGGACAGACATATTAAAAACACTTAAAAATAAAGATTCATGTCGGAGATAACCATGAAAGAAAAACTCAATTGTAGGTAGCAGGAAAAGGATACCTAAGAGGGGATAAGGAAACAACACTAAATAGTTAAATTAATACTTACCACAGGGAATGCAAAGATATAAATAAAAGTTTAATTACTAAAAAGGAGGCCTGAAAAGATACATAGCAGCATCATTCCTGGGCATGAAACCAACACATTAATTACGGGTGAAACCAACAGGTAAGAATGGCAAAAATTCTTATCACATGAATAATATTGGAAACTGGGATAAAGCAACATTCATAAAGTGAAAAAAATGAAACATATTACTAATAACTTTAAAGCAGGATTCTTTTAAAACTAAGAGAATAAGGGAGAAATGAAAGGAATATCCAGATATGAAAATGAACCATCTTTACTGATAAACATTTAATGAAGGATTCTTTTAAGATTGAAAGTCTAAGGGAAAGATGAAAGGAATATTAAAAAATTGACTCAATTAAAGCTCACAACTTCATAAAGAAATCTCCACCAAAAGGTTAGGGAATGGTACAGCATCATAATAAAGGAACCTACCAGAAGGTTAACAGAATTGCAAAACAAGAGGAGACAAATTAACGTAAAAACAAAATCTTGTACTGAAATATCAGAACTACTAATACCCCTGGTATAATAAAGGCATTTTTTGGCCATTAACAAGGATATCTTACATGCTTAGGGGTTTAAGGTAAAATTCTACTTTAAATGTTGATGGGTATTCTATTCTCAGGTTATCTTAGACATTTTATTTTTTAGCTATTTTTAGAAATGCTTAGATGTTCTTAGATATTCTTTGAATAGTCATAAACTGGATTCTATTAGATCTGATATTGCACCTTTTGATAGTCTTTGACACAGCAGTATACCTATCCATAAGACTGTAGGACAAGCAGAAGTGAGCCATTGAGTCTGCTTTGCCATTCAATGAAGTGATGGCTAATCCTCAACTCCACGCTCCTGCCTTTTCCCTGTAACCCATGATTCCTTACTGATTAAAAATCAGATTATCTCAGCCTTGAATATATTGAAAGATCCAGCCTCTACTGTTCCCTGTGGTAAAGAATGCTACAGATCGACTACTATCAGAGAAGCAATTCTTCTTCACCTCTTGTTCTAAGTGGGCAATGCCTTACCCCTCTGGTCCTAGACTCTCCTACAACTGGCAACAATCTTTCTGCATCCATCCTGTCAAGCCCTCAAAGAACCTTACGTGTTTCAATAGGTTGCCCTTCATAAACTCTAATGATTGCACAGCAAAACTTCTCCTCATAAGAAAATCTCTTCATGCCTGGGGTCAACCCACTGAACCTTCTTTGGACACATTCCAATGCCAGTATACCTTTCCTTGGATAAGGGGGCCAAACTGTCCACAATATTCTAGGTATTGTCTAACTAGTTCCTTGCATAGATTTAGCAAAACTTCTGTATTTTTATACTTTAGTCCCTCTGAAATAAAGGCCAACAGTCTGTTTGCCTTCCCTATTACCTGTCGATTTTGGCTGCTAGTTTTTTGTTGATTCATGCACTAGGACCTCTAATTCCCTCTGTGCTGCTCTTTCTGCAATCTTTTTCCATTTAAATAATATTCAGTTATTCCATGCATCCTGCCAAAGTGCATAATCTCACATCTTCCCACATTAAATTCCATCTGTCAATTTTCTCCTACTCGCTTAACTTGTCTATATCTCTCTGCCATCCCCATCAATTGCCTTCCCACCTATTTCTAGGTCATCTGCTCACTTGGCAAAAGTACATTCACTTCCATCATTCCAGTCACTATTACATATTATGTATAATTGTGGCCCCATCACTGATCCCTGTGGCACTCCACTAATTATAGGCTGCCATCATAAAAAAAAGGCCCCCTTATCCCAATTTTCTGTCTCCTATTAATTAGGCAGTACTCTATCCATACAAATTTATTACCCCCAATACCTTAGAGTCTCAAGTAGCTTAAAAAGTGGTATCTTATCAATCACATTTGGAAATCCATTTATTTATCGACTGTTTCACTTTAATCTGTCTTGCTTGTTACCTCTTGAATTAATTCTAATAAATTTGTGAAGCATGGTTTCCCCTTCATTAAGCCATGCTGATTCTGCTTTATCATATTATGTATTTCTAAATACTCTGCTATTACATCTTTTATGGGACCATTAACATTTTCCCACTAACAGATATTAGGATAATTGGCCTACATTTAGCAGTTTTTATATGTCCTCCTCTTTTTGAATAAGGGTGTTACAATGGCAATTTTCTGGGACTTTTCCGGAATCTGATGATTCCTGAAAGATTACTACCTCCATTATCTTTGTAGCTACTTCCTTTAATATCCCAGGATGCAACACATCTGGTCGAGGGGACTTATCAGCTTTTAGACTTTTTAGTTGCCCAACCACATTTTTTATAGTGATAGCTCTTGTATTTATTTCCTCTTCCCCTTTTTGCTCCTTGGTTAGCTAGTAATTTTAGCATGTTTTAGTACTATCTCCCATGAAGACTCCTGTATTTATTCTCCTCCTCTGACATTTCCTGATCTCCGATTATTATTTTCCCCCTTCTTATTTTCAAAGGGGCTCATCTTCAGTTTGCTGAAGTTTCCTTTTAAGATATTTAAATAAACTCTTGCAATCTATCTTGATATTACTTATAAGTTTACTGTCAAAGTTTATTTTCTCCTTCTTTTCATTTTTGATCATCTTTTGTTGACTTTTAGAACTTTCCCAATCCTCTGGCTTACCACAAATCTTTGCCACATTTTTTCTTTCAATTTGATGCTGTCCTTAACTTCACTGGTTATTTGTGGTTGAATTAGCCCTTTACCGGAATCGTTCTTCCTCATTGACATTTGTCTTTATTGTGAGTCATGACTTATTTTCAAAGAAGTCAGCCATTGTTCCTCAATCACCTTCGATGTTAAACTCCTTTCCCAGTCCACTCAACACAGTGTGGAGATGGAGGAACACAGCAGGTCAGGCAGCATCAGAGGAGCAGGAAAGTCATCGTTTTGGTTCAGGACTGAAGAAGGTTCCCAACCCAAAATATTGACTTTCCTGCTCCTCTGATGCTGCCTGACCTGCTGTGTTCCTCTAGCTCCACACTATGTTGACTCTGACTCCAGCATCTGCAGTTCTTGCTATCCTCTTTCCCATTCCACTTATTCCTTTGTAATTATCCTTATTTAAGTTTAACATAGTTATTTCTGACCCATATTTCCCACTTTCAAACTTTTACTCCAAGATAATTTAGTAAACCTGCCTCAGTATACATCACCAAATTCAAAACAGCCTGGTCCCTAGTGAATCTACAACATATTGTTCAGGTAAACTGCCTCAAAAACACCTCATGATTTCTTCCTCAAGGCCAAATCTGTCTGTACGACTATGACTATTTACGTGAAGATTTAAGTCACTAATTATTAGTGTACTGCCTTTTCTACATGTCCTCATTGTTTCCTATTCTCTGTCCTACAGTATAGCATATGCAGTATGTTGTTAGGGGGCTTATAGACTACTCCCACCATGCCCACTTCCCTTTGTTATTTCTCACCTTCCACCTATATGGACGCTATATGTTCTGATTCAAAATAATTTCCTACCATTGAGTCCTGCACAAATGAAACTACTCCACTTTTTCTTTCTTTCTGTAATTTCAAAATGTCACATACCCCTGAATATTTAGTTCCCAGCTTTATTCTGTGGTGAACCTGTGGAACTCTCAGCTTATAAGATGATACCTATTAACTCTATTTGTGCCGTTAATTAATTTATTTTGTTCCACGTATTTAATTGATTTTGCCTTTTTACCAATTATTTTCCCCTCTGACCTCATTAGTACTGTTTTTCTACATTTCTACATTTTGTCCTTTCCTGTCGCAGTCTGGGTTTGGTTACCCAAAGAGCTGCCCTGATTGCTGCCATATCCTTTTGCTTTGCAAGCTTACATTTATCCTCTCCACCGAATTAGTTTAAAGCTCTCTCCATAGCCTTAGTTATTTGACTCACAAGCACACTGGTCCCAGTACAGCTCAAATGATGCTCATCCCACTGGAACAGCTCTCTTCTACCTGAGGACTGCTGCAAGTGCCCCTGAACTGAAGCCCATTCCATCCATACCAATCTTTGAGCCATGTATTTAACTTATTAACTTTATTTACCCTATGCCAGTTTGCCCGTGGTACAGGTAGTAATCCATGTAGCTACTCTGCAAAGCTGCCATATCCTTTTGCTTTGTAAGCCTCTTAAGGTCCTCTTCAAAGCACTTAAAGTATATTACTTGTTCATTTCTGCTAATAAATTTGTGATATTAGTAAATTGTCTCATCTAAGCTTTTTCTGTTACAACTGAAACAAATCCAAATCTCTTATAGACTTAAGTGGGGAAGTGTATTTTCTGAAGAGAAAACTCCTGGATCCTTAAAATAGATGTAACCTTTATAGCATTACTAAGGCTTTTTAAAATTAAGGATATTTGGAGGATGGTAACATTTTTTGGCTGTTTCCAGTCCTGCAGATGGTGAGGCAAATTTTACCAACCCAGAACTTTAAAATACTTATGATACGGACTAGCTGGAAATCAGAAGTTATCAGGAAAATATAACTGATCTAAATTAACTCTAAAAACTTAAATGTTTTAAATCATTTGAGACGGTCCTTACTGTATAATACAATCCAGGCTCACAATGGCTATTCATGATGTTCTTAGCAGAGTTTCAAATCCAGCTAAGAGCAAAGAGATTCCTCAAGTTGCTCACCCTTTTTCTCAAGTGTGGTCTCCACATTAAAGTAGTTTAAGCTATGAACGAAAGGAGACCTGAAAGTTGAACAATATGCTATACCCATCTAGTGTACACTTAAGAAATAACAAACAGGTTTACTGCATGCGACATGAAACCTTGCAATCTATGTGGCCCGAATCCAAGACCACAATCTGTAGTAATTAGCTAGTAAATAACCAGCTAACTGATGAGAATTTCACTTTTTGGAACCCACTTTATCATGATGCTAATGCGTGAATTTTCATCTCCTGACTCTGCGTAAACCTGAACTGGGAAGGTAAAATTTTGACTGCTTCCAACTACTTCCATCATGCCCCATTCTCATTTGTTGGGAAACATGGTAGGTCATGACCTGATGCTCACTTACAGTGATATTGAGTTTGCAATTTAAACCTGCTGGAACTTCAAATTTCTGTCTCCTTGGCGTTTTGTATAGGTGGGTGAATTCCTGAAAACTGTAGGAACCCCAGCTTGTAAATAAGTTTGTGATCTGAGGGGATGCCTGCAAAGGAATTGGAAATGTTTGACAGGTATGTTTTAGACCTGTTGCCAATGCTTGCTCATATCCACTCTTAAGTCCCTTCAGAACTCCCATGTTTCCTCCACTCCCATTACCCAAACATCATCCACGCCCATTGTTCCAGTATCCACCCCATTCAGAACCAATAAACTATTGGCAATTTTGCCAAGTCTTCGACATGCTTCTGAAACTGACACAACAAGCAGAGAAGATTGAAAAAGACATGAAAAAGAATTGCTCACCATATCAGTGTCAAAAGCTTTAATCCATTTTACACCTCTTTATGTTGTAAAAATAAACAAAAAAGCATTGAAAAATTGCCAAGAAAAAATAACATATATGATAATAAAGATGTGAATCAAAAATGTTTGCATTCTGCTGTAAGCTGTCTCAACAGACTCTATGCTGAGCTGTGTGTATTGACCATTTTTGGAACTCAGCCCAATATTCATAAAGAGACATCTGGGAAACATGCTTAGCCATCTGTTCACATTGTTTCTGTAGACACAGTTGCAGAGGGGAATATCTGACCCTTTGTGTTTAATAAACTAATTGTCCTGCTACAATTAGTTTCTTAGAGCATTCAACCTGTATCCAGTTCTTCCAACTGAGGTTCTGTGCGTCGTAGCATTTACTGTCTATTCCCATTTCTCTGTCAACACCAAATAAATGAAAGAACATTGTTCCTCTGTTTGCTGCACTCACAATTTTTTTATTATTTTGGGGAAGACCACTTCCCTGAGTTAGCTTGGTTATGAATCACACCTCATTTCTGGGAAATCAGATATATGAATGCACAACCTGTAAGCTTCGTGTGCATTGTGTTGATGTATCAATGGCATGTTAAAAAAGATCATATGCTTCAAGTTTTTTTGGCTATTGCAAGAAAATTAAGGAAATTTTACAGTAAAATGTGTTACTTATGCACAACAAAGTGCAGGAGAATAGAATGGCATAATGACACTTTATGAATTACAATTTACGAATCAAAAATTATAAAATCTATTTTCATGAAATTATCAGTTTTAGGAAATAATTCAGTCTGAAACCAAGGCAAAATACGATTAATTGTATTTGTTGACTTAACTGACATATTCTATTAAATTGATTGAAACAGGTTCAAAATTTCAACTCAAACACCATATGTTATTCTTACCTAGCACCATGTATCCCTGTATTTAGTGCTTTTAGTTAATTGGATACCAAATCAACAGCCTAGCAAAAATATTTGTACTTTAAGCCATATTCACATAATTAAGCTACTTTAGTCCTTTGTCTTCTCTCTAAATGCAAAATTTCTAATGTCAGGATGAATGGTAATGTTAATTCAAATTCCCACAATCAAGCGGATTCGCCAGTTTCTGCATTTATAGCAAGCATCTCTGATCTCTGCAGCCTCAATAATGAAATATCGATGAGTTTGCTGAGGTTTTTTTTAAGACATTGCTATTCTAACCAAGTTCTTTAAAGTTGGAGGTAGATCACCAAGCTTTTCAATAATTCAAATTGTCTGCTGTTACCAAGCTACCAGAAAGTTCAATCCCTGATTAAAATAGTAAAAATGTCTTCAAAGACTTCACTATTTAACATTAGCACAGATAAAGAATTCCAATGCAGCAGCAAGTGATTGTTTAATTTGCTGTTTGTGTGAAGCTATGTCAATCCCTGTCCTACAGCATAGGTCGTACCAAATCCCTATTATACATAAAAATGCTGGCCATTCTGTGGTGTATTTGAATGTTTTCTTTGGCACTGCTACAGGAACAAGTTGAAGGAATCTACTAATGATTTAAGAAATGATTCAAGAAATGCAATTTGAGCTATTTACCAAATTCATGATGCCCAACTTGTCTGCCCGTAGAATTTTTGCTGTTTGAAATGTGACCAGGTAATGTTTAGATTTGTTTTCAGTTTAGGCAGAATTAAGGTATCAAAAAAGGTGGGCAGTCAGGCGTTGAGGAGTGTTGGTTGGAAGGCCCACCAGGACTTTCCATGACACCTGCTGAATACTCTACATGGTTATTATCTCCTAGTCCTCGCCCCTCACCCACATGCCCTCCCTGCCCCTGCATTCCTCTCCCATGTTTCCCCCATACTTCATCACGCTCCTCCATGCTCTACCAAGATCCCAATGTCCTCTCCATGCCTCGTTATGCCTCCTCCATGGCCAACTTGCATCCTCTCTACCTGTCCCTAAGAACCTTCCTTGGGGAAGCCTGCTGAGGACCTTACTGGCACGGATGTTTTAAAGGTCATGACAAATTCAAGCATCATGAGTGGATAAATTAGATATGTTTTTAATTCAATGATTGATCACTGGGTTCTGTGCCAAAAAGTTAAGTTGACCATTATATTGACTGGCATTGCCTAGGTGTTGAGATGTATAGGAGAACTTTAGTCATTGTAGAATGTGTCTTATGCATTCAAAATTATTAAAAATTGTGCTAGGGAAAACAGCTGTCATTATTTTTAAAAAACGTCCAGTTTGCAGAACATTAGAAATAAGCTAACCATCTTCGCGTGGACTCTATTCAATGGGAGGCCATCTTCTGTAATTTAGAAAAGAAAAACTTGCCATATTTTCCTTCAGTTTTTGTATTGTATTTAATGGTTTGTTGGCAGAGCTATGGCCTTTTAACAAATGCTTGGCTAGTTTCAGAAACTAATAATATTTTGAGCACATACTGGCCCAACCATACCCTTCCATGATCCCAAGCATCCTTTATAGCACTCTAAACTCCTTCTGTCCCATTAATATAGCTGCCATAACCACTCAAAACATCTATAATTGACAGATCTCATGAACCATATAGTAGAACTGGAATTAGGTTTTATTGTCATGTGTACTCAAGTACAGGGGTACAGGAGTACAGTGAAAAGTGTACAAAGTCGCCATTCCTGGAACTACCTTAGGTACAATTATACCTAGGTTCAAAAACTTAGGTACAAAGTAGAAAAAAAACAAATAAGTTAAAAGTGCAGCATTATTTTACTTCTTTAGCCCCGGCCTGCAGACGCTCCATGCTAAGTTTTCCCCACGACGGCTTGCACTCCCCACAATGATTCGATATCTCCCTCACTCTGGGCTCGATCTCTCCTCCCACCCCCACCCCCGCGCTAGGCTTGATCTCTCCTTTGTGATCCTGTCTTGCTGCCCACCACCAGAGTCCCACCCTGGCCGCAGACCGCCATCTGGGCTCACCAGCCACCTTGCTGCTGATCACTCCAGACCTCGACGATGCCACCACTGCTGGAGTTCCGCCCAGCTCACAAGCCAATTGCCAAAGTCATGCTCTGGTCCCCAGCTGTTGCCACGCTCTGGATCCTGATATGCTGTTGCCTCCAGGACTGAGCTCTCTCCAGAAAGTAAGTTTAAAAAAAACTAAAAAGTCTTTAAAAAAATGAGAAAAAAGAAAAAGTAAAGAACGGACAGAGTGGATGAGTCCCAAGCTTAGAGCCCAGACACTGCCTACTCCGCTGCCACCATCTTGATAAAGTGAAACCCTTTCACTTTAAAAAAAATCCTCTAAAACTGTTAATTAAATGTGTGTCCACTCATATCCCAGTAAAAGAAAGTATGAGTCCTAATGAAACAGAAATGAAATCCTCTTAAGTAGTCTTAAACTTGTGAAAATAAACAAACATCCACTCCAAATCAGTTAATGTGATCATAACCTATAAAAACTGTCAACATACGAAGCTCTCAGTCCATTGCCAACTGTGCAAACAATTTCATGCTGTCCTCGGTCATGAAAGTCATCCAAATATTAATAATGAACCCAGCTCTGCCAACAAACCGTAAGAACTGAAAGCATTGGATCCTTTTGCAATTGAAGGGACAGTTGCCTTTTTACTATGATACCGTAGATGGCTTCTTATTTAAAGGGGTCCAGAAGCAGTTTCTTCTAACCTTACGCAGCCTGAACCTTTACATCAACGCTCATCTAATGACAGCAGGTTCCCTTGCACAATGCTCAACTGTTTTGAATATAAAACAGCACAGTCTACAATGCAAAAAGTACACTTATGTATCTTAACACCAACCAAAGTCATGGCCAACTTCAGCAGAGAACCTACTGATCAATCACTGAATTCAAAAACAATTCTCACTCATCAGAATAGCATCTAATACTGACATTTGAAGTTGTCAAGGCTTTTAGACATCCCTGTCAGAATTTTCCTTATTCCTTAGCTGGCTTCTGGTAGAATGCCAGTAGAGTTAAAATTGTATCAGAGATAGTAGGAACTGCAGATGCTGGAGAATCCGAGATAACAAGGTGTGGAGCTGGATGAACACAGCAGGCCAAGCAGCATCATAGGAGCGGGAAAGAATTCGGTTTCTAAGCCTGAGGCTCACCTGCTCTGTCCATCCACTTTTTCATTTCTTTTCTTTTTTTTAATCTCTTTTCTCAATTTTTTTTCTTTTCTTCTCATTTATTTTAATTACTTCTTGTTGAAGAGGTCAGTTATGGTGACAGCATCGGCGGTGGCAAATGAGTCCAGTGCAGACTCATGGCAATGGTGTCGGAGGTGAGTTTGGGTTCCCGGCAGCTCCTGCATTGACAAGACAGCCCTAGCGCTGACTCATGGCTCATTCTACAGAGGCTAATTTGGGCCCAGTATGAAAACCGGTGGCATCAGCGGTGGCATCGGCAGTGGTGGCATTGGTGAGGTGGGCCCGAAGCAGACTCATGGTGGCTCATGAGTAGAGTTTGGGCTGGTGGGATACATGGCAGCATTGGTGGTGTCTGTATTGTTGAGGTCCAGTAAGGATTCATAATGGTGAGGCGAGATGGCACTGAAGAGTGGCAACTTTTGTTCTAGCGATGGTGGTGCAGCAAAGGGGACTTGGCTTCCAAGTCTATGGCCCATGTCAGATCACTTAACAAGAAGGACTCTAAGCTGAGCAATTTTTCTTTATTTCTTTATTTTCTGCCTCTATATTCTATGTTTTGGCTTATTTTTCTGTGTTTTAAGATGGCACCGGAGAGTGGCAACACTGTATAACATTTTTCATTGTACTTTGTAACAAAATACACGTGACAATGAATAAATCAAATCAAATATATATAAATGAAGTTCACAAGCTGCCTTACTTGGCGTGGTTCCCACAAGCTTCCAAATCTTGTTGCAACCAAATAATGTGGGCCATTAAGTTCAGACTTCCCTTAGACATTTTTGATGGCAACTCCAAAGTGGAACAAAATGCATTGTGGCAGGAGGATCATATTTCCTGTCTAGAGGAAGATGGTTCAAGTCAGAAACAGAGTGGGATCTCTGACGTTGAGGCTGCACATATTCATTTTGGCAAAACCTGAACAATTTCTGAGCGTATGCTAGACAGTAAAACTCAGCCCTTTATCTTAAAGGTCTAGATTTTCTGGTCAGTGTCAATGTTGTAGCACCTCAGGGTGAGCCTAATAGAACTAGGCAAGGAGAGGATAAGTCCCCTTTTTCTTTGCATTGGACATGGGGTGTGACCAGCCAGATCTAAGCCAGTCCCTAGACAGATGAGACCTTTTGAATCACCTGCTTTTCTTGAATTTATCCCCCACACAACCACCGCACAGCTGTAGTGCTTGTATTTTCCCTACATCACGCATGGTTTTGCATGTAGCAACTCAGTAAAAAAGACACCATTGCGCAAGAACTTTATCCTACATTTTTCACCTCCAAGAAAAACACCCATGTGGCCACTGAACCATTAACAAGCAAAGCTAGCAGGAACTACAGATGCTGGAGAATCTAAGATAACGAGGTGTAGAGCAGGATGAACACAGGAGGCCAAGCAGCATCAGAGGAG
>JAHRHZ010000283.1:30643403-30682059 GCA_024137785.1 Ginglymostoma cirratum | reverse complement strand
CAGAGGAGCAGGAAGGCTGACGTTTCGGGCCTAGACCCTACTTCAGAAGGGTCCCGGCCCGAAATGTCAGCCTTCCTGCTCCTCTGATGCTGCTTGGCCTTCTGTGTTCATTCAGACCTACACCTTGTTATCTCATTAACAAGCAAAGCCTGAAGAAGTCCACTTTTTGTGACAATAGTTGTCATAGATGTCATAAGCTATTAAGTTCCAAGTCCAAGTTAATGGTGTGTAGGTTAATGAATAGGCAAGCTGATTAATGAGTGAATGGGTAGATAGATGATGAGGGTGAGTAGTTGAGGTGAATAACCGGGTAGGTAGTTGAGATGGGTAGATGTGAATGGTTTGTCAGACTGGAGGAGTACCAACCTGGTCGACAAGATGATCGGGATTATAGTCTGGTAGAAGTTGGATTGTTGAGATTGTTGGTGACAGCAGTAGTTGGGTTGCCATTCGATAGTCTGGTGGTAGTCACGTTGGGTTGGGGGGGGTTGCAGGTGGGTTTAGTCAGGTGACCAAGAGTGTAGTTGGATTGGATCAGGGCTAATTGAGTGGTGGGAGTATTAGTCAGGTCATCAGGAATGGATACTTGGGTGTGATAAATGGTGGGGGTCACTTGTGGAGATACCATGCTGTTTCACCAGGTCACAAACTCTAATATTTTCTGGGTGGGTACATAGGTAAGTGCTGTGTATCTAGCCCAAGTCTAAGCCCTAGGTTTGAGGGCAAAGAAATTCATGGAGGGTCCCAGGCGACAGGAATCAGCTCATCAAGAGCTTAAACCTTCCCAGAAATTCCCATGTAAATACATATGTCAGGACTTTCGCAGGCTCCTGACATGCATTTCCCGCTCATCTCTGATCACGCAGACACAGAAAGATCTAGGCCAAAATTTCAATCATATATTGTTTGCTTTTACATCACACCTTCATTAGAATGATGGAGAAGAGATTTGTTAAAAATATAACACCAGGGACAAACATATTGGATGGTTCTTATTTTTAACCAGCTAGATGTTAGATAGCTGCTGCAAAGAACACATGAGGAAGAAAGGGCAAGACTGAGTAGCATATCTCTCACGATGTTGATTCAATTTTTCTTCTGCTTTAAAGACCAAAATCTGCCCTCTACATTTATTTCTCTTACATTAATTTGGAAAATTTGATCATGTGAACTAGTTTTCTAGCCACATTATGGGGATAGGCTGAGAGTTAGGAATGAGGTGAGGGAGAGGGGAAATTTAAGCCACAATTTATGGAGGTAATGAACAAAATGTGAGGTCTGTTGGTTATGTCATCACCAAATAAAAACTATCTAATATATTGCTCAAAATAGATACATCTAATATTACATATAAGTATGTTTAAAGATTCAAAATGCTCCCTATGTATTCTATGAAAACATCAGTAAGATTTTACGTTTATGTTATTTTGTGAATGTTTGGCTTATAATTTGTTTTATTTTTCATACAAATGAACAGATATACAAGAGCTGACTCTAGTAGTTCCCTTAAATGGAGAAAGAAATTGGAACATATAGAAACAAGGCACAGGAGTAGGCCATTTGGCCCCTCAAGTCTGTTCTGCCATTCAATAAGATCATGACTGATTTCACTGTAACCTCAAATCCACATTTCCACCTATCCCAATAACTTTTCATCCCATGCTTAGTAAACATGTATCTCTGCCCTAAAAATATACAAAGACTTTGTTCTCACTGTCTTTTCAGGAAGAGAGTTCCAAAGCAACATCATCCTCAGCGATAATGCCTCATTTCTGTTTAAAATGAGCAACATTTTACTTTTATAAACGAGGACACCTGATTCTAGATTCTCCCAGAAGAGGAGTCATCCTGCTTGCATCTACCCTAGGAAGGCTCCTTAGGATTTTACACGTTTCAAAACATTTATGCTAAAAACACACTGACTAAGTTGGTGACCATCCTGTGCTCTTTTGATGCTTTTACTTGTGTACTTAATAATGGTTAGTTCTGTGTTTGAACTTTAGCACATAAGAACAGCAAAAATATAACATGGAGTTAGTTCAACTTAACAAAATGGTGTGTGAATAAAAACCAAAAGATGGTGGGTGAAACTTTGCAACTGATAATCTATGTTGTGCTTTTTTCTCCCCCTTCACTGCCAAAGTAAATCAGTGCACAATAGTGCAGTTCTCATAAAACTACTTCCCCATGACAGTCTGAAGCTTGAACTCACAAGCTGGTCAAATCTCTGTGATGCTAAAGCTTTCCTCATCTAGTTACTGGTTTTAATGGCTTTGGATGACACTAATCCCAAGAACAAGAGATCATGGATCAGAAATCTGAGCTGATTAAGTGTGAAGTCTGTACCTCAAATCAGCTTCCCAGAATAGCAATTTTGGGGAATGAGGAAGCAACGTGAAGGAACATTAAAAATAACATCAATTGAAACTATAATTTAATTAATTTGGGAATGGTAATAATGAAAGGAATCATTCTCCTTGATATAGATGTTAGAAACTCTAAAATTTCCCCAAAGTTTCCTTTTTTTCACTTTCTGCAACTTCATACAATTTAGACAAATAGTTTCAAGTGGCAGAGTCCGTAATTTAGGATGGCCTGTAATTGCTTCTCCTGTCAAAGGTCACCATTGCACAGTCCCTCTGCTTTCAGTAAAGCTGCAGCTACGCAGAATATAAATAGTGACCTCATTAATCCTATTAACAGCCTGGGACAAAACCAATGATGCTTGCCATCTACTGACTGGCATTGGACAGCATTATTCCAGCAATCAAAAAATCAGGCAGTTGGTGAATAGTAATCAACTGTGTTTATACTGCTAACTCACTAACCCCCCACAATAGTCAATCAATGTGGTGAATTCTCCTAATTGGGTACCTTCTGCGTCCAGCGGAGGCTGCAATAGGAAACAAAAGGGTCTAAAATTACTGTTTGCTGCAATTACTTTCCATCTAGCAGTACAGCCAGTACATGGCAGCCATCATTCAATCACTGCTCAGAGGACTTCAATGGCAACAAAACAAATCCAACTCATTACCGGTCAGCCTTACTGCTACGCCAGAACAGTGTTCTCCATACATATTAATATAAATAACGTAAACCCACCTCACAAGTCTGCATAATCGCACGTCAACGTTATATTTTTTTTCTAAATTAATTTATAATTGTTAGGCTTGCAATTTCATTGCTAGAAACCCATTGCCCTGGCTCTTATCATTATGGGCTCCCTGCTGTAGCTTTTGAAAGGGTGAATTAGCAGTAGCACAATCCCGGTGACCTTTTCACCTCCATTACAAAGCATCAGCTGCAATGTCTTGTTTTGTTAGACCTCTCCATATGTTAGGACAGAATCGTTACAATGGAAGACACATCTCACTGAGGGAAGAGGGTGGAAAATCAGAGGAAGAATCCTGCACAAATGATTTTATTTTCCTGTTATCTTTCGATGTGCTGGTTCTTGCAATTTTACAGTAGCAGTGGGAGTTTTATGGTGTGACCCTAAGGTAGCACTTAAAATAGAAATTCAAAACTGTAAGCCATCTGAATGAGAAATTCAACATTGTCACAAAACACTTGCTTATTTTCAAATGCTCTCACAACTGCACTTTAATGATACCTGATTAAAAGATAGTCACTCAAACATTAGTGCGTAAAACAAGGGTACACAATGAATTGATTCAAAAATATTCGTGCAAATTTACTTTCTAACTCTTTGATATTGACGTAAATACAATTGGAACGGTTAAACATTTTAAAAAATCTTTATTTTTCAATATACAACAGAAAAACAGTATTATAAATTGAAATAATTCCTAATATCTCCAAAGTATAAAAAAAGCCATATATATATGTTACTTCTGATGCAAATCAATAACTATGAGTTTAGGGCAGATTTTGTTAATCTCATTAAAGAGTTAGAAAAATTGAAACAAATTTATATTGGTAAGCAAAGCGCTCAATCGAGCCTCAAGATGCTTGGAGTTGCTTTCAGTTACAAGTAAAAAATTAAATGAATAAACATCTTAGCAAAATTCACTAAAGTTACAATTAGTAAAAGGCATTTCATTTTCCAGATGTTGCTGTTATATGAAATCTGTTGTGGGAGCATTTTCATGACATATTCCAATTTAATTTATTTAACTGTGTATACCCTTGCAACAAAAAAAATTAATCAACTGCTTTTCCTAGTACTAGTTTATTAAAGTAGCAAATACTAGTTTGCATATCTTACTATTTTGCAGAAGACAATTTAATAACGACTGCTTTTATAAACCAATTGTCTCCCCTTGATGTTTCAATTCTATCTTCATTCATATCATCCACATCAGAAAGAGTTGTTTCTCATGGGGCATTGAAACATTATTCATGTAACTTTCTTTGTCTAAACTTGAAACTTCTTTTAGCAAGGTCATATTCCTCTATTATCTATAATCTTAAATGAACAGTAGTTATGGAAAAAATTGACTAAGTGAGTAGTTTGGATCTGAACAGCAAACCAGAAGTCAGAAATAAACTTATATAATTGAAGATGATTTAGATTTTGAAAGGGCCATTCCCAAGTGCCAGAATATGTGACAACAGTGTATACACCATAATGCCACTTTGAGTATGTTCAGGATTCTTTCCACAGACTTTCAGTGGGTCTCACTTAAACATTCTTGTCCTGTATTTCGTACCATGGATATTTGAGTGAGAATATCAAATTGCATTTTTCTTAACCTTTAATATTTAATCGTTGGCTACAGCTTTCATCACCCAGCTTGGGTTCACAATTGATTCATTAACTCAAAACTGATAATCCCCAATGATTAATAACACTTCTTCTCCAACAATCAAATATCATTCAAAAAAATCAGTTTGCTGACAAATAACAGAGCCTAAACAGCAATGAAATTACAATCTATATATGCACATTCCCTCAAATTAACATTACTGATGTTTCTAGTAACTGAGCTAGTCCAGCTCAGTGATTTTTATCTCTGCGCCAGTTTTCATCATTGCTTGAAAAGCTTAGTCATTTTATCATACAGCAGGGCTGCATTTCCTGCAGGTTTTGGTACCCTGTTGTCACAACCAAATAGGGGCCCTAACCTTGGGGCAACAAGATTAGCAACACAGTCCTCCAGAAAATGACCTTTTCATCAGCCTTGGCTATTCCCAGTTCAAAGACTTCTGAAGCTGGACCATCAAGTTTGAGAAGAAACATTCTGCAGTACTGGGTATAGATCCCACCTTTGCAGCCTGGAGACTCTGGCTCATTTAGATCTGCTGTATTCATTATCAACAGTCACCTCCAATGTGCTGGGGGTCTCCTCATGGAACAGGGCCGAACTTCCAATGAGAAAGTTCAGGAGATGCAAGAAAATCACCCCTAACTGGTG
This sequence comes from Ginglymostoma cirratum, assembly GCA_024137785.1. Taxonomy (NCBI): domain Eukaryota; kingdom Metazoa; phylum Chordata; class Chondrichthyes; order Orectolobiformes; family Ginglymostomatidae; genus Ginglymostoma; species Ginglymostoma cirratum. The sequence goes on along the minus strand of JAHRHZ010000283.1, from coordinate 30,676,681 downwards.
TCTTGGCTCCCTTAACGCTCGCTGTGGACAGCCCATCTCGTATAGTTCATCCTGAGAGCAATGTCTCGGGGGAACTCCCTCCTTCAGCCATCCCACCTTCTCTCCCTTCAAACCCAGTTTCACCCCAATCTCATCTGCGTTGGGGAAATCCGACAGTGTTAACATGGTCTGGATACCAGCTGTTATATGCTTACCTAAGTGATCACCAAAAACGTAGGCACAACATGATTTCTGCATAATGCTCTTTTCTGGTTCAAAAAGCCACTTACACCCACTTTGCAATTGTGAAGAGGCTTCAGGACAGAAAAACTACTAACATTTTCCACACTCAACCTTTCGGATAACTGATGGCACATACATTTTAATCCTAAAATTATGTGACCAGTGTGGTAAATAGTAACGTCAGAAAAGCACATCAGTTTGTACAACTGCATGTTGTGTCAATAAAATTTCATTCAACTATAAATGAATCAACGAAACTTTAAGTTAACGCAATTTATTCTTGATTTACCTCCAGTTTGCTGTCAGTACTTGTCTGGCCCAATTAAATTCTACAATGGTTCAATTGATATTAAATAAAAAAGTCACAGGTTTGGGTCCCATTCCAGAGACTCCAGCCAGAATGCAAGAGGATACTTGCAGTGCAGTGCTGACAGTGTGCTATATTGTCAGAGATGGCTCTGTCAATGAACTGGTAAAGTTTGGCACTGTCTGCCCCTTCAGGTAGATACAAAAGGTATTTAGGGATTGAAATCTAGAATCTAGCACATGGTCACCAACATGTGGCAAAGGCATGAACGCTTCAGGACAAAATGAGCTTTCTGAAACTGATAATCTTGTGGCAAAGAGATACACAATGAAACGGCTTTATAGTGAGGCAGACTCAGGGTAAAATATAAAAGAAAATGTTGCCAATATCTGTTACTAAAAAGGAGGAAGAAAGACTTGCAACCATACTGGTTTCAGGAAACCCCAAAGTACATTCTAGTTAATGAAATATTCATTGTAGTCATTGTTGCAGAAAAACGCAGCAACGAATTTTCAGAGCAAAGGTCTCACAAATGGGAATGTGATAATTACTAGATAATTTGTTTTAGTCATAACCTGGCCAATATTTATCACAATACCAACATGACTCAAAGAGAGGCCAATGAATCTTTATCTTGCCAAAAGTGCCAATATCCTGTGGTTGAAACACTTAAAATGAATTGCCATTGTTAATTTGTCATTATTACTTCTTAAAATAAAGATACAACATTCTTCTACTGCCAACACTTTTTGTGCAGAAAATACAGAACAGGATCAGAAACAGCAACAGATCACCATATTTCCCTGATTAATACCAACATTTCATGGGTACTATCATTGGAAATAAAATCCACTGATTGTATGCTTTTAAATACAGATCTGCTTATTTTCTTACTGAGGAATTTTAGTTTTGAATTAATTGATGCAGTTTATGTTGAACAACGGAAGGCTGTTATAAATAATGTAAACTGAGGTGATTTGGCGAGTTTGATCCACAAAGGACCAGAAATGGTTTTAATAAAATGCTCTGTAACAGAACAGATGTGCATCTGTATGTATGTGCACAGAATAAAATGAATGAATTTGATACGGGTTTGTACAATGTACTCAAATCCATTGCCTTGCCACCATTACAGTTTTTAAAGTCTCGACCTGACCACTTTAATGCTAGTAATCTCACTTACTAACAGTACTCATTTTCTACAGGCCCAAAATACATAAGAAGAATAATTGGATTTCAGCTACAATGCAACCTGAAAAGTTTAGAAATGCAAAACTGATCTAGCATCAACCTTTTGTTAGGCTTTTGTGTGGTTGCCAATTATTCTAATTCTTTGAAGCATTTATTAATAGGTTCTGCTATTTTTCCCCAGCTATTCTTTTTCAATAAGATAAATAGCCTTTGTTTTTGTTATTGCTTTTTCCTGGTTTCTCCATCAAATTTGCATGACATTGTTGGCATGTGACCCTCTATTTGAACTAGCCACTAGGCGGTGTAAAAGAGCAGCTTTGGGGCGATGTTCCTGCTATACTTTCCCTCTTTCCTACAGTTCAGTGCATTGCTTCTATTCAATTTATTTGCCTCATACTTGTGATTAATTTTCTTTTTGTTTCTGGATTTTAAAAAGGTTTGAAATGTAATGATACCTCTTTTTTTCTGCCAGTCTCAGTGATATATAATACTTGCTGGAATTCACTCATGTGTCCAGGTAAACGTATACCCCATCAAAAGAAAATATGCAAATGTGCTGGAAATCTGAACTGAAAACAAAATATAAATGCTAAAAGCAGCCAGCAGACTAATCGGGAACAGAGCCCAGGAGGAAGAATAGACTTTTATACTTTAACTGTATGTCTTTCCCTTTTTGAATGCTGATGGACACTGTTTAAATGTTGCCACTTGAAAGATACTATTATAAATGCAAGCTTTCTCTTGTGTATTTTCAATTTCCTATATAGACAGGCACATGTTGCAGTTTTCAGCTTCTTTCTGCTGTACTCACAGACTCTGCAGTTCACGTAAAATTTTATCTTAGTTTTAAAGGAGATTTCTTTGCTGAAATGGAAATGAAAGTACGCAGGAGCTTTTGCTCATTACGTTCAGTCATTCTTTCTGTTTTGTAAGTCATGATTCAGTTGGCAGCCCTTTCACCTCTGAGTCAGAAGGTATTAGTGCAAATTCTCCTCTAAGCCACACACCATCCTGACTTGGAACTACATTGTTCTGAGGAAGGGTCACCAGACCCCAAACATTAACTCTGTTTTCTCCTTCACAGATGTTGCCAGACCTGCTGAGCTTTTCCAGCAACTTTGTTTTTGTTCCTGATTTATAGCATCCACAGTTCTTTTGGTTTTTATTTGGAACTACATTGCTGTTCTTTCACAGTTCTGTCAAATCCTGGAACTCCTTTCTCAACCGCACTGTGTGTACTTTACGTACTGCAGCCATTCAAGAAGGCAGGTCATCACCTCCTTCTCAAGGCAACTTAGGAACAGGAGAATAAATGTTGGCCTTGCCAATGACACCCTCAATCCATGAATGAATTTTAAAAGGATATCCCACTGCAGAATCATTTGAATAAAATATCCAGCCAGTCACTCTAGTGCAGTATTGAGGAAATCTTATAGTGTCAGAGGAGCTGTCTTTCAGATGAAACATTAAAGTGAAGCCTTACTTGCCTTCTTGGGAATTCCTCCTATCACTATTTGAAGACCAAAGGAGTTCTACCTGGTGTTCTGGCCATCTATCTCACACCATCCTTTTTGAATTTTCAACCAAAATTGGACTAGGAGCAAAATTGCCTAAGAGTGTATTGGTTTGGCTACCAGACACATTCTCCTCTTTGAGCAAGCATGTCAGATTCTATCTGACCAGCGGTGGATAGCCACTTAAGCCAATTCTAAGTCAATTGGGGAAGAGATGCTGCTGTCCATCATGTAGGTACCCTGTAGCCACAACTCTACCCACAGGACATCCTGAAGGGTGACCTACAACAAACCCCTCCCCCACCCTTTGCTGGTGATGGCCTCATAGAAATGGCCATGAAGGAATTTTAACTTCTTACAATCCATTTATTTTCAGGTGCCCAGTCAGCTTTCTGTCTGTCTCAGCCGGACGCCCCTGTGCCAACGAAACTTCTGACTGGATCTCCCCACAGGCTCACTGATTGAATCTCTCATTTCTCTCATTTCACTGGTCCACTCATCATTCAGAAATTCCTGGATAGCGGAAATGCTAACTTTCTAACTGGCCAGCACCAGGAAGGTGGCAGCCACATCCCAATGTATCCACTTGCAGTGCCTAACCCAGCATTCAGATTAATGTTGGGAAACAGGACACCTCCAGAAATTGAGCTTTACATCACTAAAACAGACTATCTGCTCATTATCATATGTTTGCGTGTAATCCCTGCCAGAAAATTTTGACATTAATTTAGTGTTTGATGGCACTCCAAAATGGTCAGTACATCATTTGAAATCAAATGGCGTATAATTTGGAATGAGTCAAAGTAGACAAATCGCTCAATTAACATCATGCTACTGTTCAAATGGCACTGCAGCTTGTTAAATTTGTGCAAGCAATCATTAATGTTCAAATGTTCTCTCAGCTAGTATAATCTCTAGAAGCAGGCGAGGGCATCAAATATAGCCTCCTTCATATTATTATATAAACAAAAATAAACAAATCTTAGAACATTTTCCACAATTTATCCCAAGAGCTTTCCTCACCCCTTCCGTTTCAGCTGGCATGCTATTTTTATGATAATTTTCCAATGACTCTGTCGAGGTGAACAACGCTTTGCAAAAACAAAAGATATTTCGCCAGGGGAGTGCGAGTGGGGAACGTGATAAAGAAAAAGTTAAAGAATGTAACTATCAATGTAAATATGCAAAATAGAGTGAAATAAAAGTCAGTGGAATTAAATTTAAAAATATATAATGAAATACAAAATCAACTTACCAATTTGCCAAACCGCCTTTGACTGCAACTTCCAAACTCTACCACTTAATGGACAAGGCAGCAGATGCACGGGGTTCTACCACTCCTGCAAGTTCCCCTCCAAGCCAGACATAGTGGAACTACGTTAATGATCCCGCACTTAAACTGGGTCAAAATCCTGAAACTCCCTCTTAACAGCTTTCTTTCTCTTGACAGCTGATCTTGAGCATCTGGTCACTGAAATCCTGGAGCTGTGGGGAAATGTAACTGAGGACAACAAGAAGACTCATACGATCCTGAGAACCTGCAACTCATCATCTGTAGCTATAAGATCATAAGATATAGGAGCAGAATTAGGCCATTCAGCCTATTGAATCTTCTCTACCATTCAGTCATGATTGATATGTTTCTCAATCCCATTTTTGTAACAACAAGAAACTGGACATCCTTTTCCTGTTCATCTAGAATAGACTTATTGGGTGGTTATTAGGCAGAATAGATGTTTCCTGCTTTTAGTGGTTGGGACATATATAGGCAATTGTCTGCATTGTCAGGTAGATACCAATGTACTGGAACAATTTGGATAGGGCCGCCCAGCTAGAGCTGGAGAACAGGTCTTCAGAACCAGTGCCTGAATATTGTCTGAGTTAGTCCAGTTCAGTTTCTGGTCAATGGTAATCCCTAGGATGTTGCTAGTAGGAGAATCAGCAGCAGTGGTGTGATGGAATGTCAAGAGTTAGATTCTCTTTTGTTGAAAAGGATCAGTGCCTGGCACTTGTGTAGCATGAATTTTATTTGCCACTTGTCAGCCCAAACCTGGATTTATTACATTTGGACCTGGTCTTCTTCAGTATCTAAGGTGTTAGGAATGATGTTGAATATTACGTAATCATTGAGCCTGCTCCACCATTTAAATTGATTATGGATGACCATCCTATTCAGTACCCTGTTCCCACTTTTGGTCCATACCCCTTGATGCTATTAGCCATAAGATCTATATCTAACTCATTCTTGAGAACATTCAATGTTTTGGTCTCAACTGCTTTCTGTGGCAGAGAATTCCACATGCTCACCATTCTCTGGGTGAAGACATTTCTCCTCATCTCAGACCTAAGTGGTTTACCCTGTATCCTTAGACTATGACTCTTGGCTCTGGGCCTCTTGGTCATCGCCTTCAGGCGTTTACCCTATCTAGTCCTGTTAGAATTTTACAGGGCTATATGAGCTTTCCCCACGTTCTTCTAAACTCGGCAAATTAGTCCTAACTGATCCATGTGCCTTAGAATGTAGAATTTAGCCACTGTATTTTGTTTACACGATGAAAATTAATGCTGAACTATTTACACATCTCCAACACTTTCTTGTTATCACTTGGAGTGAGTTGAATTAGCTGAAGACTGGCATCTGTGATGCCGGTGACCACTGGACCAGGCTGAGATGGATCATCCATTCAGCACTTCTAGGTGAAGATTGTTGCAAATGTTTCAGCTTTATCTTTTGCACTGAGGAATTGGGCTCCATCATCATTGAGGATGGGGATAATTATGAAGCCTTCTCCTCCAGTTAATTACTTGATTGTTGACCAGCATTTATGGCTGGATGTGGCAGGACTGCAGAATGTGGATGTGATGTGATTATCGTCTTTCTTAGCATGTCTATGATATGTTGTTTCCACTGTTTGGTAAGCAAGTAATCCTATGTTGTAACTTCACCAGGTTGACTCCTCATTTTTATATATGTCCAGTGCTGCTTCTGGTATGCTCCCCTGCACACTCCATTGGTCACATAGTTTGATGGTAATGCTGGAGTTGGATGAACACCAAGTCTTGAGTTTGCAAATTTTGTTGGTGAACAATTAGGCCATTAGTGATTGTTCACAGTGTCTCATGGATGTCCAGTCTTGAGTATTAGTTTTAAAATCCATCCCACTAATCACGGTGATAGTGCCACACAACCCAATGGATGGTATAACAAAGTGTGGAGCTGGAGGAACACAGCAGGCCAGGCAGTATCAGAGGAGCAGGAAAGCTGACATTTCAGTTCGGGACCCTTCTTCTGAAGGGTCAGCTTCACCCGAAACGTCAGCTTTCCTGTTCCTCTGATGTTGCCTGGCCTGCTGTGTTCCTCCAGCTCCACACTTCATTATCTCTGACTCCAGCATCGGCAGTTCTTGCTATCCCAGTGGATGGTATCCTTGGTGTCAAGGTGGAACATTGTCTCTATGAGGACACTATGGTGATCACTTTTACTGATACCATCAGGGACAGATACAAATGTAGCAGGCAGATTGGTGAGGATTAGGTCAAGTATATTTTCCTTCTTGTTGGTTTCGTCATCACCTGCCGAAGACCCAGTCTAGCAGCCATGCCCTTTAGGACCCAATCAATTTGGTCAATGGTGCTGTTACTAAGCTAAAGGAGGATGGTAAGTAATAATCCACAGGCGGTTTCCTTGCCCATGTTTGATCTGAAGCCATGAGACTTCATTAAGTCCAAAGTCAAAGTTGGCAACTCTCAGTTCATTTCCCTTCTGAATGTATACCACTGTGCCTCCACCTCTGCTGGGTCTGTCCTGCTGGTTAGACATCACAGATCTAGGGATGGTGATGGTGGTGTCTGAGACATTCTCTGTAAGGTATGATTCGTATGCGTGACTATGTCAGGCTGTTGTTCGACTGGCCTGTGAGACATCTCTCCTAATTGTGGCACTAGCCCACAGATGGTGGTCAGGAGGATAGTGCAGGTTTGACGGGCTGAGCTTCTGGTACTTGGGTCAATGTCATGTGGTCCATCAGGTTTAATTCAAATTAACTCTTTTTACTTTTACAATCACCAATATCGTGATTCTAATGGTTGCCTCATCTTCAGCATACATTAACTGACTTTCCTATTGTCAAAATTTTAAGTTGTAAGTGTAGGATTTCAATACTCATATGATGCAGCTAATAAGTTGCTCAAATCACTGAGATGAGCCATTAAAATCTTCCAAATGCTCCTTTTATAATAATCATTGTTCAATATCAACTACAGAAAATTCTTGACAGCTGTATTATGTTACAGGATCTAAGAAGAGGATCAATGCTTTCCATTCCAGGTTTGCTGCCACAGATATGGTACACAGACACGTTTATAATGATATGTGAACTTTTGACAATTCTGCAAATGTCCCATTTGGATTTTACTCACTGGCTTGGTGCAAATTATGGCATGTGCCTTAGAATGTAGAATTTAGCCACTGTTTTTTGTTTACACAATGAAAATTAAAGCTCAACTGTGTACACTACATCAATAGCTCACAATGACGTGCATACTTGCATTACAAAAATAAACGCCGGGATAGAGATAAAAGAAAAAAAGGCATTAAAAGATCACGATTTGTTTATCTGCACAAAATTTTCAAATGTACCGAGTGAGACAAGTTAATCATGCCTCATTAGCAAATTGACGTCATATATGCTATGCCAGTTTCAAAGTCAATTCTGAATTACTAGAAATGACAATTTCATCTCTCAGGTAAAGAACATAAGTGACTTTTGCTTGTGCAGAGCCAATTTTGAAAGCAAATTCTGCATTAGGACAATTCCCTGGACCCTCATGCTATCTCTCCATATTCAGTTTTCATCACCTTTTCTACTATTTAGAGACAACCCTGCCATGACATGTTTCACACCATTTCCTGACTTAAAAGATAAAATTTTCATCTACCATCTATAAAAATATTCCAATTTCACTTGGTGTCTGCCTTGATCACCCAGTAAGTTATGGCAATTTATTGATTGGGATTAAAAAGTGAATGTTATACAAAGTCTGATTGTTCACTTTTGGTGCAGATACACAGGGCTGAATGGCCTCCTTCTGCACTGTGACAATTCTGTAATTTTGTCATTCTGTCGACCCACAGGGAATAATAAATGAAGATGAATCAAACTTAAAACAGAAGAGAATCTGAGTGTGATGTTAATGAACTTTTGTTAACTAAGTAATCATAAAATTTATGTTAGTCAAACGTACATTAAAATAAAAAGTAACATATTAAAATTCAAGATATAGACTCACACTAATCATTATTATGATTGTGTTTTAGAGTCTGCCCATGATTCTTTGTTTTCATTCTTAAAGAAAAGTAGAAAACAGGGTGAATATGTCTCAGATTTACAGACTGTAATGTATGCAGCTCAGCTGGTATCCACCACAGGAAAGGACCAAGCTTAAGGATAATTACAACAAATAGTTGGGAGGATGCAAATGTCAGGAACCTCTATCTGAACATGAGCTGGCATACCAGGAGGGTTTGCTATTTTTGTTGGAATAAAAAGAACAGAACAAAATAGCTCAAGTCTCAATTACATCTTTTAATGAACACCCTTCATAATCAGGGCCTTCCTCTTTCTCACTGGTTGCAAGTGTTTTAGCTGTTTGAAGTGCTGATATGATTCTTTAAAGCAGATTCCTAATGATTTCCTTTTCTCCAACAGTATGTGTTTAAAATAAAAGTAACAAATTTAGTCATAAATACAGCATTAACATACCACAAGGACATTTAACTTGATATTTTGGTCAATGCAGTTAGCATTATGTTACAAAGCCATTGGCTGGTCGTCATTAACAAATGATTATTTTTATTTTTACAGGTACAGATGAAAAGTCTTGGGAACTTGTGCATAAAATAAATTGGTAATGATTTGGTTTTATGCTAAGGAATATTTATTGCATAGAAATTCATTGCCATTTGAAAAGAACTAAGGCATGATGTAGCTAAATATTCCCTGAAGTTGTTTAGTACATAAGAGGACCAGGCATTTACAGTCATAAAGGGTAAACTGGATACTTAACTGGTGAGCTGTGATTAAAAAGGTTCATAGATTATCATGATCTTACAGAAATGTCACAGATCTAAAATATCTCTCCCCACATCTGTAACCTCCTTCAGCCCAACACTCCTCTGAAAACTCTGTATTCTTCAAATTCTAGGCTTTTGACTTCTCTTGCATCAACCTTGTCCCATGGGTGACTGTGTCTTTGGCTTTGAGGGCACTAGACTCTTGAATTCCACGCCTAAACCTGTCTTTTCATCTCTTCTCCTTTAAGACATAACTCAAAACCTACAATTTGATTGAGCTTTTGGTTGCTTGTCCTAAAGCCTCCTTGTTCACCTTTGAGTCAATTTTATCACCTGATTACACTCCTGTGAAGCGCCTTGGGGCATTTAATACAGAAAAACCAAAGAAATTAAGTTAACATGGAAAACACAAAGAAACAATAAAGTATCTGCCAGAAACATAAACAAAAAAGAAGACAAATCAGGATAATTTTAGGGCTGCTCAGAGATACATCCGAATATTTATAGGTAATTATTACACAATTGCAGAAATACTAATTATTTGGCCTTGATACTTATCAGAAAGACAAAGACACTGGGCATAATATTTAAGTAAAGGATTAATAAAAATATAAATACATTTAAGTTGAAAAAAGCAATGATAATTGAGAAATTAATCAAACTTAGAGATGATAAATCCTTTGTTCATATGGAATCTGTGTATACTAAAATGTATGGAATCTGTGTATACTAAAATGTATGAAAAGAGATAGCAAAGGACATTGATAACACAGTGTGGAGCTGGAGAAACACAGCAGGCCAGGCAGCATCAGAGGAGTAGGAAAGCTTCAGAAAAATGAAGAAGGGTCCCAACCCGAAACGTCAGCTTTCCTGCTCCTCTGATGCTGCCTGGCCTGTGTATTCCTTCAGCTCCACATAGTGTTACCTCTGACTCCAGCATCGGCAGTTCTTACTATCTCCTAGCAAAGGACATTATTGCATATATAGAAAATAATTGGAAATGGAAAAGCACCAGTGAACTGGAAGTTAACTTATGTGATTTCCAAATTTAAAAATGAAGAAATAAGAAGTCTAGGAAACTATTGATCAACTAGATTAACATCAGTTGTAGGAAAGATAACTGGAATATGTACACAAAGGTTTAATAGAAATCGTTCAGAAAATAGCAATATTTTAACATGTTTAGTGTTCAATTGTTCTGTGTTTGATTATATATTTATGTTTACTATTGATGTTCACTTTGTTGGATTGGTTGAATTTGGGTGTGGACTCTGAGAAAAAGTATACATAGAAATGTTTAAACTGACTGATTCCTGCATTTTTCATTTCTTCATTGGGGGGGGTTCACCCATGCTGTGGTTTTGGGCTTCACGGCGCAGTTGCCCATTACAGTGATGGTTAATCTGAATGTGGCAGCCATTGCAAGAAGGCAACATTGGAATAGAAAGCAAGTCAGTATTCAATCAGCTCACAGAAGACATGAATATATTTGGTAAGGTAGAATGAGATCTAGTATAATAGTTCAGACTAAAAAATGAGATTTTGCCGGAGAAATGGTGAGTCCATTGAACAATTCATGATAGTACTGTGGCAGTTTGCTTCTGTGTGAAAGTAGGTACATTAGCCAATGTATTAAGCTTGACTAAGTAATTAAAAAGACTTCATACCCACACATTTGAGGGACGCACTCTACCCACTGGCATTTTTCACAACTTTCACTTCTGTGGCAGACTCCCTTCAAGCTTGTAATGACTCAATTATTTATATTTCCAAAATGATTGTAGTTCCAGTAAATGATACATATTTCACTCTTGACAGCTGGGTTTACATTCAGTATAGCTGAAGGGCATGTACATTTTCAAAAGGCTTGGATTCGAACTTGAAGCTTCCCCCAGAGTGCACATTAATGTGATTTATGCTTGCAATCATTTGCACATGTATCTCTGTGGTAGAAATTTCAGTGTCTGCACCAGTCACCAAATGTATTGTTAACTATGACAGGACTTGGTCATCAACCTCTATGCGGCTACAGACCATTTTCACACAACTTCTAGTTGAGTATCTTGTAGGTTTGCACAATTGAGTAGCTCACATGGCTCGCTATACTACTACTGCAAACAGCATTAGTGGTAGCAAAATGAATACTGGTGGTGAAGATTATGTGATCACGATGATTTTGTCACATGCCTGTGAATCTTGTGACACAAGTGGAATTCAATGCATTATCAGTGACAGATTACTATAGCATGTAAGCTAATATGTAACAATTGAGTCAACTAGTGAAACAGAGGAAGAATTGGCCCTATTTTACTGAATGAACCTATGTTGCTTGATGACCTCTGCTTTGAAAGTGGAACTCCAGCAATTATTCCAAACATGTTATAGCAACATGCATTGTTTCTTGTCACAGAAGAATATCAAGTTCAGAAGAGTCGTACTGGACTTGAAATATTAACTCTGTTATTCTCTCCACAGAGTTTGTGACACCTGCTGAATTTTTTTCCAGGATTTTCTGTTTTTACTTCAGATTTCCAGCATTCACAATATTTTGCTTTGATAAGAACATCTGGGGGTATTAAGATTGGACATTTGTTAGAGTATGACATCAAGGTACCCGAACAAAATGAGAGTCAATAAGAATCGGGGGAAATCTCTCTGCTGGTTGAAGCTGGTTCTGACTAAAGAAAAATGTTTGTGTCCCTTGGAAACCAGATATCTCAGTTCCAGGACATCGCTATGGGCAGTAACATAACAATCTCTGTGCTTACATTTTCATCCATTCACAATGATCTGGATTCCAAAACATGCATTCATTTGATTTCAAATGGTATACTGATCATTTTCAACCATTTTGGAGAGCAATCAAATGCTGAGTTCATGTGAAACTTTTTTGTTGTGGGGACAGGTGGGGCTTCTCAGTGTACTGTCCTGGGCCATTGTCAGCTGCTTTAACAATGATCTTCCTCCATCATAAGGTCAGAAGTGATGGCACTCAACAAGGATAGCACAATGTCCAGCATCATTCGCCATTCCTCTGATTCCAAAACAGCCTGTATCAAATACAACAAGACCTGGACAAGATTCTGCCCCAGATAAGTGGCAAGTAACAGTCATTCCACAAAAGTATCAGGCAGTGACTGTCTCCAAAAAGAGAAAATCTATCCTCTCCCCTTGATGTTCAATAGCACAACAATTGGGGGAGGTGATGGCCTAGTGGTATTATCGCTGGACTGTTAATCCAGAGACCCAGATAACGTTCTGGGGATCCATGTTCGAATCATACCATGGCAGATGGTAGAATTTGAATTCAATAAATATCTGGAATTAAGAATCTAATGATGACTTTGAATCTATTGTCTATTGTTGGAAAAACCCATCTGGTTCACTAATGTCCTTTAGGGAAGGAAACTGCCATTCAAAGATATGCAGGTTGGGTGGATGGGCCATGCTAAATTGCCCATAGTGTCCAGGGATGTGTAGGTTAGGTGCATTAGGGTAATGCAGCGTTACAGGGATAGGGGAGGGGTATAGGTCTGGGTGGGATGATCTTTAGGGGCTTGGTGTGGACTTGTTGGGCCTGATTCCATACTGAAGGGATTCTATCCTTACCTGGTCTGGCTTACATGTGACTTCAGACCCACAGCAATGTGGTTCACTCTGAACAATTAGGGACGGGCAATAAATGCTGCCCACATCCCATGAATGAATAAAGAAAAAAAAATCAATGTCCTGGGGTTTTTTATTTTCCAGAAACTAAACTGGAGTGGGTATACAATTACTATGGCTACAAGCCGAGGCCAGAGGCTAGATCACTTCAGTGAATATCTCAGCTCCTATCTCCCTAACAAGCATCTATTATCTACAAAGCACAATTCAGGAGTGTGCTGGAATACTCCCCAGTTGCTTGGATGGGTGCCCTAAGGTTGCGGTATTTTTTCATTTTTTTCATTATTGTTCATGGTCTCCATGGCAAATGGTTAACAACTACCATAACAAATTCCACAATTACCTCTTCGGTCATCGACATTCTAGCCAAGTTATGAAGTTGCAATTATGTTTACTAGAGACTATCACTACAGAAAATGGACCTGAGTCAGTCAGTTCATGAGGTTTCTAGTAAGCTGAGGAATTCCCACTATCTGACATTGCCATACAATCTGCAATTGAATGGTGATGTCAAACAATTCTCCAGGCTGATAAAGGACTGTTGGAATGCTCATTTGTTGGAAGGGATAACATTTGAACATTAATTTCCTACTCCACTTCCGCTCCACCCTTTCAGACCAGAAAGTCACCCACTGAACACGTGGTAGTTCATAATGCTTGCATACCACGGACCATTCTTAAGTTAGCACCACAATTCAACAAGAATATCAGAGCAAAAGCAGAATAAAAGTCACAAGATATACTTTGACTAGTGAACAGGCAAAATGAGTTCATGATTGGAAGGTAGAGATTGAGGTCACATCAAATGGCCAAATCACAACCCCAAACATGCAACATCTCTATCTGGTCCAAAGCAGATCGAGTGGTTGCTCATTACCAATGCTTTTCTGTTGGATGATATTTGTGAGGTTGGAAAGAATCTGTGATAACTTGGGCAGATTTTTTCAATCCCAATCCTTCTTGCTGGTATTAGTCTAAGCTACTGAAACCATATAGCAAAGGAAACCAACTTGATGCCCTAGGCAGAGGATAGACTCAATTTCAATGAATAGGTTGTATATTATTTTGTATTGTTTCATATCTGGTTACATTACATCTAAGATACATAATTGTCCCATGTGAGACGTCAGGGTCAACTAAGTGTTGGTTACCTGTTGTGAACATGAAAAACTGCAACTTGCAACCAGCGAGGACACTAGCTCCCAGGAACTGTCCTTTATATCCTATTGGGTGGAAATTATCTTTCAATGTCAGTTATCCTTTTCAGGTACAGATGTCATAAGTGAGTGGAGCACAAGATATTTCAATTTCTGTGATTACGAGGATGCATTTACTTTTCCGCCAGGTGATGGTAACTTGTTCATCTGCCTTACCAAGTTAAAGATACAGAACTACAACACAAATTTGTTGAACTCAAAGTAGTAATTTTAGCCCTTTAATTTTCAAAATCTATCTACTTTAAGATGACTGACAAACTAAACCCTAAGAAATGACTCCATATATATGTTTGTTATTTAGGATGGTTTAATTTAAAATAAATCTTCTGTTTTACATTTTATTTCTTTATAAAAGAAATGGTGATCGATTGCTTTCGGTTTGATTATACAGGTAATTCTCCCATAATGTGATAGTTGTGTTCTCGTGTGACCTCGCGCTATAGAAAATCATCATAGAAAATAGAGTTAGGGAAATCACGATAGAAAATTGCTATACCTGTACAACAGAAAGTTCGTGTTATCCAAATAATGTTTGCTATTCATCAATTGCATTGTAGCAAATTCATGTTAACGAAACACGCGTTATAACAGAACGACCTGTATGAGTCAGTTTAATATTGGTGACTCACTGTACTTGATTGGTTAACCCTGTATGTGGACTGAAATAAAACTAAACAATGCTTTAGGAATATCTGGAAGCCAGATGTATTAGTACTATGAATAAAATAAAATGTGAATAAAACCTGTTACTCACATAGTAACCAATACTATCTCTGCATAGGTGTGATATATAAAATATCTAAAGTATGCAATAGTGTGTTTTTTAAAAGGGAAGTAACCAACCTTATTGAATTTTGTAAAGGATAAATAGAAAACTTTAGATAAGGATAATTTAGTAGATGTAATATATTTCAAAATGACCTTTAATAAGATTCTGTAAAGTAGCAAATAGAAAACAGTGTTGAGGTTAAAGTTAATTACTCAGACTCTTTAAAGGTTGGAAGTAGTGTTCCACATGGATCAGCAGCCAAATTACTGTTGTTCATTAGTTACAAGAATGATTTTGACTCTAGATGCAAAAGTACAATTTCAAAGTTTGCAGACAACAGCAAATTAGAAGCATGAGGTAGCTAATGCAGAGGAGTATTTTGATACAATACATCTTAAGAATGGGCATGTGATTGTCAAATGAACTTCAATACATATAAATGTGAGTTGTTACAAAATGGTCAGGAGGGTGAGAAGACCATGTAATCCTTGGAAAATAAAACCAAGATTTTCCATTTGCAGTTAAAATTTACCAGTCTTAAATGATATCGTATCAACTAAAGCCAGGGGTGCGCTATTGCATGCAATCATAGGTTTTCCAGCTCATTACCTATGCAAGTGAGATCTTGTGCAAATTAGTTGGAGAGTCACAAGAGGTGTCATTTCTTGCCACTGACAAGACTTTCAGGATTGAGGGCTCTGGATATTTATCACGGTGCAGAAGAATCTGTTGCATAACTGTGCCAAAAAGGCCAAGACCGGCATGAAGGAGGGGGTGGTTGTTGGACATAAAGATCCTTTGGGGAAAGGACTTTTGAGTTGACATGGCAAGACTGGAACTGTACAGGTGATGATGGGGAAAGGTGAATGGTCCAGTAACCCAGTAGGCAATATTACACTCTTCTCTTCTTGGATGAGCACAACAGCAAGCAAGTTATCTCTATAACTTACTCTGAACTCTTCACCAGTTCACTTTCTCCAAACTCCACCAGTCCAGTGGAAGTGGGCGCAGACTGAGACCTTCTGCATCAGCAACATCTCAGAGGAGGAAGGCTGTGAAACTCTGAGGGCTCTGGTGAGGGATTCACCTGCATCGTCCACCAGCTCAGAGACTTCACCTTGTGGGACTGTTGTTAGATTAGATTTGGGCTACATCTAGTGAGCACATCACTGAAACATGTCCAAAAATACCTGAGGGCTCTGACACTCAGAGGCAAGGGAACATCAGGCAGATGTGTCAGAGGGTCTTGGTAGCTAGAATGAGAGATTGAAGAGTCCATCCAGCTTCTCACTACAGTGGTCACTCTGGAAAGTGAGGTCTTAGCTGTCTTCATGGAAAGGGCAGCGGCCAACAAGTAAAAAGGATGTGCTGCATTTCAATCACTTCTCATAATCAGCTGTGTGGGTGACCAGAGATCACCTTAGCCAAAAGGGAACCTTGCAGCTATTTGATGGGAATTGCAGTCAAGACACTATAGTTGAATCTGAGACACAGATGGTAAAGATAAAGTACAAGGAAGGAATTACGGCCTGGCTTGTCCAATTGGTGAACCTAGCACCTCATGGAAACAATGCTGGGATCTTTCATGTATCTGTAAGCTCCAGGAGGTAAAAGTCTCTTCATGTCGGAGTTTCTTAAGGTGACAGTAAAACATTTAAGGCTGTGAGATGAGAAATAGTCAAATCACATGCTTAATTTACCGGAATTGTGGAGCTGAATGGCCAGAACAGATCCACAATTTGTAGTCCACAGTACTGGAAGCATTATCACTGAGGATGCACAAGCATTGCAAAGCTACAGTGCAGGCTCATTACATTCTACAGAACTTCATGATAGTAAGTGTATAAGGCCCATAAACAATAATCTCAGGATGTGGTACCACTGAGCACAATAGACCAGGGTATAGAATTTCTAATGTGCCTCATATGTGTTGGCACAATGACTATTTTAATGCTGACATTCAGGAGCACAAGTGATATAATTGCTCACTGTATCACTGTTACCGTGGCACAAACGTTAATTAAAGGCAAGGTTTGGCACATGCACTTCAGCTTTCATAAAGGTGAGGATATCAGAGCCATGTTTGAAAGAAAATTCAACACTTTATTGCATAGATAAATCAAATGGAAAAAAAACTCATTCTTTGAGGAATGTTGCATATAGTGGGGATGACAAATGTGTAAACAAAATATTAACCAGAATGAAAAAGTCCCAACCCAGCTTAGACATCATGGAAGCAAATGGCTACAAGATTGCTGTAGGCTTCTCTGGTTCAGTCAATTGTTGCTCTATCTTCTTCCTGTGACAATCATCCTCACCATTCATCCTCAGAAGCTTCCACTTACTTCTGCGTCTCCTCTGAAACAAACACAGCCCACTTTGGTGACTGAGATTAAGGAGGGTGCAGCAAGTCACAATGATGTAGGACACACTGTTTGGAATATACAGTAACAGACTTCCTGATCAGAACAGACATTCAAACCTTCAGGAGTCCTATAACAATGGTCCCGTTTGAAGTTTGGACAGCTTTGTATCTCTCTTCAGTGGCAGTGGAAAATTTTTTAAAGATATTGTGACTTAGGAGTGAAGGGGTTTCCTGTCCACCTAGCAAACATATTTGTGCTGGTCAAGGGCCTTTGTGAAAAGTTCACACCTGTGAGTGGTCCAGAATGTAAGAGCCACAAACTTGTATTATCTGGTTTCGTGGTTGAAATGATTTGAACGTTCAGGGAATGGAATCCCTTTCCATTCACTAAGATAGCTGGCCCCACTTTAGTTAGAGATGATGACATAGTGGTATTGTTTATGGACTAGAAATCTAGAGATCCAGATAATGCTGTGAAAACTAAATGGCAGATGGTGGAATTCGGGAGAAATGTCTTTGTCCAAAGAATGTGTGGAATGTGGAATGTGCTACCACATCCGTAGTTGAGGCAACTATTGTAGATGGAAAAGAATGAAAAAGAAAGAGGAAGGAATAGGTGGATATGTTAGTGAAACTAAACAGAGTAGGGTGAGAGAAGGCTTGTATGGACTGTAAAGACTGGCATCGTACTGTTGGACCAAATGGCATATGCAAGGTTTTGATGTTGTTTGTTTGCTTCCATGGGTGGACGTGTGCAGACTGATGTGGGAAAAGATGTGGTGTGGGAAGGAGCATACTGATGCGGGAGAGGTGGGGGTGGGGTATGTACTTGTAGAGTGCTGGTTGGGGGTATGGTGGTGTGAATCATAGAATGCTAGAATCCCTATAGTTAGATAGAGGCTATTCGGTACATTGATTCAGCATCGACCCTCCAAAGAGCATCTCATCCAAGCTCACTTCCTCACCCTATCCCCATAACCCAGCATTTACTGTGACTAATCCACCCAGCCTACATATCCCTGAACACTATCGGGCAATTTAGCATGGCTAATTCACCTAACCTGCATATCTTTGGACTGTGGGAGGAAACTGGAGCACCCAGAGGAAAACCATGCAGACATGTGAGAATGTGCAGACTCCACACTGACATTCACCCAAAGTTGGAATCAAACCCAGGTGCCTGGTGCTGGAGGCAGCAGTGCAAACTACTGTTAACTGTGTGAAAGGAATTTTTCAGAGATTTTCCTAAATTAGCCTCAGTCTTGTTCTTGACACATCCAGGAGACTGCACGATGGAAGGGTAAATAAATGATATATCTGACAGCACCGTATTCAAGTAGAACAGATTCATTTTCTTGTAAATTTTACACAATAGTATGATTATCTTACAACTAAGTCAAGGTGAAACCGTGAACGTACAAAGCAAATAACAAATAATATAAACACCTTTATTCTCCCTTATTGCACATGCCAAGCTAAAAACTCTAGTAAAAGGTGGATGGTAGCAATTAAAGAAATTGCACAGTCTACAAAAATCAAACAATACAGATCCTAATTCAATTCAATTTCACTTTATTTTCCAAATGGAATTTCATTTTGGGCGCATAGCTTCTTCATTCATAACTTGCGTCTAGATAAATTAAATAAAATATATGAAATTATTCTACAGCAGAGGTCTAAATTTAATTAAATCTATTAAAAACTATTCCAATGGATTAAAATTGTCAGTCAGTGAGTCCTATCACAAGTGCATATCCTTATCCATTCATTAAACCTCTGCTCAAAGTTCTTGTAGGGAAAGGCACAATGATTATCTATGATTAGTGCCCTTGATTATGGTAACTGAACAACATAAATTGAAATTGAATGCACAATACTAAAAAATACATGCTGGAAATCTGAAATAAAAAGAGAAAATGCTGGAAACTAACTCAAAAGATTAGTATTAAAGCTGGGAAAAGTTAGATATATAGTGGTCTGAACTTCTGATGTGAATCAGAATCCCTAATCTTAAGTGATGACAGCAATGAAAAGTGGTTCTGTCAATCCAATTTAGTCACAGGTTTCACAATGGGTTATCAGATCTTCAGTGTCCTTAAAATCCCAAGTTGTCACACCATTGACTGAGCTCCAGCCGTACACTTGTTAATTCCATCATGCCCCCAGTGTAACCTCTCCAGGGCATCTTTCTGACATGAAGCTGGAGTAGAAAGTCTTCCAATGTACACCAGTAACTCTTGTTTGATTGTGAAATGCAGTACTCAAAATGTGTGGTGATTGCCAATCAACTGGACCTTTCCTCCTGTCATCCTTTTATAGAATACTGATAAAAAGTGATTCATTCTTACTTGCTCTTCTGCTCCTGTTGTATTTGGTGAAGCCACTGAGTATTATCAACAGTGTGAAACAAATTTCTTTTACCAATTACAAATACTCTCAATGAATCTTGCCTTCTGTTGGGTTTCTGTTTTGAGCCTAGGGAGCCCTATGAAATCCTCAACAAGTTGCCTTTTGACTGGTTTTTCCATGACCAGCCATTGAGTAGATAAAATGTTCTGTGAGCTGCTGTTATGTCATTGACCATTTGTGGACCAGTTGCTTCTTGACTTTAAATTTTGACCACCACTTGAAGATTGAGGTCAAGACACACATTCATATTCAAGTGTGAGATTTGTAGATTATGAAGTACATATATGGTCCCTACTATGTGACAACCCTTGTGTTGAAAGGCTGCCTGCAGCATACCTTTAATCTTAATTGTTATACCTCCTAGACCTCTTCTTCAACCACAGCACATTAACTGGTAATACAGTGACCCTCGCCCCCATTTCAAGCAGAAATTTAGTGAGATGTATATTGATGTAAATATCTTCTTATCAGAAGTCTAGGTTTGGAACATTTAATTCTCTATGGAATACCTTTAGTTTTTTTTCTGTTAAATGCTGTTCTATCTTATTGCTGTCTTTATGTAAGTAGCTATTCGATATCTACCTGCTCTGTGAATGTGATCTACTTTAACTCATTTTCCGAAAATGATCTATTGCTTTCCGGATAAAGCATTAGTTTTTAATAGCTAGATACTGGTTGTGCCTGTGAGGATTTCCCGCTTCACAACTCTGACAATGACTGTTTGTCTCTCCTACTCACTGTACTGGTTTCTCATGTGAATTTTTAGTTATTCTGCATCACACGAATTGGACAGATTCTGCATGCACTAACGTGAGAAGTTTGATTTTCTCCTCTTAGGGTGATCTGTGCTACACCCAGACTTTTGCTTCACTTGGTGTTTGAATGGATGACTCTAAAATCACATCTTCTTTTAATTTTTATTTTCTTCAAGATGCTCAACATTGTGTTCTCTCTGGTCAATCTCTGAAACCAACTTCTCTTGACAATATTATTTCTGATACTATGCCTTTTAATGTGATGATTTATTTCAATTCTTAAAAGCTATTATATTTGTGCAATTGGAATGTGCTGTTACATTGGAAGATTTTTTCCAGTGTTTCTGTGGTCAAAATGGAGGATTCCTACCTACTGCAAGTAAAATGGAGAATTTGCACCTTTTTTGAGACTTGTCCGGATGAACTTGCCAGTCACGGTCTTAAACGATGATTCCCATTTCCTTTCTGGCTTCATTGAACAAATCCCATTCCCTGCAGCTTTGATAAATGATTCCTTGATGGCTTTACTGAATTAATTCCATTCCTTCAATGTATTTTTCTATATGATTCCTACTGCGAGCAGTCTAAATAATGTCTTTACTACCATTACAGTAATCAATTGCCCATCTTTTCTACAGCTTCAATAGTCCCCTAACTTTCTTCTTCCATTAGTCTTTGTTTGCTCAGGCTTCTAATATGACTTTTATCCATTTAATTCTGGCTTTGGAACATGCCTGGATCTGTGACCCCACTTTAAATTCCTTTATGGCCCTTTATTTCCTTCACATTAGCTGTGCCTTACTGTGCCAGCTCAGTCAGACAGCAATGTTCAATATGAGCTGGAAGTACTTCTCTTATTTTAGTTTACCCAGTTGCAAATCTGTGTCCTTTTTAAAATGTTTTACCTTAACCACATGAGATTAAACTTTACTTTAGATTGTAATGTCTGTTCAATCTGTGGCTGATACCCAGCTTGGGACAGCTTTTGCAGATCACCAGCACTTGGTGCGATCTGCAACTTCCTGGTAGTAATGAATACACTAGCTCCAGGGAGATCCCAACTCTTCTGATTCTCTTACTACATTTGATATTATTTTACTATTCACTACAGACTCTATATCATTGACTTTTACCATGAGGTGTTATTCTTCTGCAGTCCCTCATTTTCTTCTCAGTTGCTCATCATGGCAGAGTCAGCAACAGCAGCAGAGGCAGCTTGACAAAATTACAGGGCCAGTACCACCAGGGTGACTGCGGAAATGTAACAGCTGAGGCAGTGGTGAAAGTGAAGATAGCAGCCATATTGCCAGGAGAGGAGACACCAACAACTGTAGATGTTGAGACCGCAGACTAAATGAATTGGCAAAACTGTGGTTAATGGATTTCTATCACAGGAGGCACAATTCTAAAGGGAGTGCAGGAGCAGGGGGACCTGGGTGTACATGTGCACAGATCATTGAAGGTGGTAGGACCTGTGCACAGCAGCTAATGAAGCAAGCAGTATTCTCAGATTTATTAATAGAGGCATAGAGTCCAATTGCAAGGAGGTAGTGTTGAACTTGTACAAGAAACTTGTTAGACCTCACCGGAGTACAGTGTACAATTGTGGGCACTACATTATAGGGAAGTGTGAATGCATTGAGAGAGTGCAGAAGCAAATTACAAGAATAGCTCCAGGACTGAAAAACTTCAGTTAGTAGAGTGGATTGAAGAAGTTGGGACTGTTGCCTTGGAGGGAAGAAACTGAGGGGAGATTTGATGGAGGTGTTTTAAAATCAAGAGCGCTTGAATAGAATGGATAGGAAGAAGCTTTTGCCACTCATTAAAAAAAAGAGCAGAGATTTAAAGAGATATGTAATTGGAGCAAGGGCAATTTAAGATAAAAGCCAAAAGAACTGTGGGTGCTGTAAATCAGAAACAAAAACAGAAGTTGTGTGAAAAGGTCAGCAGGTCTGGCAGCATCTGTGAAGAGAAAGCAGATTTAACATTTCGGGTCCTGCGACTCTTCCTTAGAACCATGGCAGTTCTGAAGAGGAGTCACCAGACCTGAAATGTTGACTCTGATTTCTCTTCACAGATGCTGCCAGACCTGCTGAGCTTTTCAAGCAACTTCTGCTTTTGTTTCTGATTTAAGATAAAACCTGTTTTACACAGTGAGCATGGAATACACTCCCTGGAAGTGTGATGGAGACAGATTCAATTGAGGCATTGATTAAGACGTTGGGTGATTATTTGGATAGAAAAAGTATGCAGGGATATGGGAAAAGGCAGGAAATTAGCATGAGGTAACAAAACCTGTGCAGGCACAGTGGGCTGAATGACCTCCTTTTGCATCTGTGAACATACTTATGTGTGAGATTCCAGAGCCTGGCGTAGAATATTCTGAAGTTTCATTCCCCTGTGAGTAAATACATTCCTCCTCATCCTAGTTCTAAATGATTTGTCCCTTATTGTTTGTCCCTGGATTAATAACACTCTAGCTAGGGAACATCCTTTTGTTATTACACACCTCTGGAACAGGTGGGACTTGAACCTGGGCCTCCCAGTCCAAGGGTATGGGCACTACCACTGCACAAATGCACCCAGCGGTTGTCCAAATATATCTATTTATTTTCCTGACAAACCTATTCAGAGATGTTATTATACACATTTGGAGCAGATGGGCCTTGAACCCAGGCCTCCCAGTCCAGGAGTAAGGACACTACCACTGTGCCACAAGAAGATCCATTGTTCAAATGTAATTTGCACTGCCTGATATGTTTTACCTAATTTCAGTATGCTAAATATTTATCTTCAGAGGCAGAAGGGGTTAAAAGATACACCGTCATTAAATATATGCAATTGTTATTCTCATAATTCTCAGAGAGAATTTATGAAACAAGTCCCGAGAAACTGCTTCTGAATAAGCACATTTTAAAATACATTAATCCAGTGTTCTTTGAGAATGTTAAGAGGAAAACTCCAAATACTAGAGGAATCAAAACAGTTTATTAATTACAATAATTGTACAATTGACCACACCATTGTGCATATAAACTATTTAACTAGTTTAAAATAGATTGAAAATTGTTCATTTTGATTTTTTAAGACACATTCAATTTTAAGAAAAACTCAATGCTCTGAAATGTGTTAAACTACATAAAGGTTACATGATGCCATGTGGAGAAGATTAGGTTGTCTTTATGTACATGACTGAGTTAAGCTGATCCCCACACACATTTATACTATAAGATGCCATTTGGATATGAGTTCAGGAGTTACCTGATCATTGGCTGTGAATGTGCACAAGTGATTTATTCAACAGCATTTGAAGCAGCTGGTGCTCAATTTAAAAGACTCTCTTCGAGTTTCAATTGTCGAAAAGAGCTTTGAGGCAGTTTTTTCTGCTGATGTCTTGGTTCATTCTGATTGGGTTCAGTCTGTGCCAATCATTGGAAGCCTCTTCAGTCTTCATTTTGTCTCAATAATGTAATTAGTGCTGTCAGATTTCTAGGTCCAATGAAAACCATCATATTTTGGAGCTTGGAGAGGAGAACAGTGAAAAACACATCATTATTTTTCTTAGGATTGACAGCATGAAGGCCATTTATAGAATCATATAGCAAAGAATGAAACCTCACAACCCTTCATGATTGTGCCCATTCTTTGAAAGGGCTATCTAATTAGTCCTACTCCCCCACTTGTTCCCCATAGCACTGGAAATCTTTCCTTTTCAAATATATATTCAATTCTCTTTTGAAAGATACTATTGAACCTACTTTCAACACTCTTTCAGGCAGTGCATTCCAGATTGTTAACAACTGTGAGTCTTCTAGTGGAAAATGGAAGATTGGCTATTTTTGTTTTCAACAGTTAGCTCTCTAAGTTTTAAATGATTTCCACAATAAAGCTTTAAATTACATTTCTTTAAGTAATGTGTGACTAACCAATAGGTTTAATAATTATTTTATCATTGTTTATTTAGAATGTATATTATTTAAGACAAACCCCAAGAGAGCTCAGTAAAATAATTAGTGGAGTATTCTTAGTGGTGGATCACAGAGCAACAAAGAAACAGTATATTATATGTAAATATTTAAACATTCAGGAGTTTCAAATAAATTTGTGTTTTGTGATGTGCAGAGTTTAATGATTATTACTAAATCATTTTCACAAAGCTTTCATGCTTAAATCTTATTTTCAGTGCTTATAGAATCAGAATATTGAAAGCCTACATTTCAAGCAATTGGACAAATGTGTTTTCAGAAATTCTGTAAAAATGTCACTGTTCTCACGCAGGGCTGAAAAAGAATTATCACAAGCTGGATTAGCAATTTGTTTGCCAAGTCATTCCTTAGGATCTTCTGATTTTGTCAAACTGCTGGAGAAAGTTTGTGGGCAGGAAATTTGGATACATAGCACTACTAGAGATGGCCTACAGACCCCGGAGACCCTCCAAATGGGGAGTGCAGTCCCTCCAGATGCACTTCCAGGTGTGCTGCTAGTCTGTCACTTGGTGCTGTCAGGACAATGGACTGTCCTAGCAGCTGAACTAAAAGAAAGAACTCAAACTGTTTCTGATTAAATGAATAAGTTCTGATGAAAGGTCACTTGAACTGAAACACTAACTCTGTTTCTCTCTGTAGATAATGCCTAACCTTGAGGATTTCCAGAAAGTTTTTCGATTTGTATGTCAGACTGCCAGCATCTGCACTATTTTTCCTTTGGTAGACATACCAGCTGATTTGATGCCCTATTTGCTGATTTGAACCACACAGATTCACTCATCAAAAGAACATGCATGCAGCTGAAAGATGGACCACTTACCATTGTTATTTAAGGGGGAAAAGCATTCCACTTTCAAGTAAAGTAATACGGAATAATTTCTGTTGTTGTGAAGTCTCTGGAAGTACTTTGGAAGTTTTTCATGATGTTGGTGTGCGTTACGGAATTTGGGTATGTAGCTGGAGGTTTAAGGCATATTATTACATTCTCGCAGGGAGGGCAAGGGATTGGCAATCTACTTACACAAAGACTGTGATTAGTACAGGGATTGCTGGTGCATTGCCACCTCGTTTATATTGTGATGGGAAGATAGAGCAGGGGCTGCTCTGTACGATTTTCTCTCCCAATTTGGAGCTGGGCACCTCAATGCCCTAAGACAGCAACAGAATACTGCCTGGTAGGCTTGACAATGTACAGGAATCTCTTCGTGCATTATCATCAGGAGTCTCCAGTAAACTACCCTTTCAAACTGCTCATCTGAGCCTCCTGTGGCAGAACTCATCTGTGAGTTTGACTTCCACACGGCAGGCACACAAACCATTCTGTTCCTTTCATCTGGCTGCAATCCACTCATACCCAAATGACTCAACATGTGCAGGTCCCAACTCTATACTCTCCCCTAAGGCATGTTTATTGCCAATATGTGAGCTAGTGGCTGTAAGTGTCATATGAAGTAATGGTATCACCACAGCAGAGTTATGGTATTATTCTTTCTCATCGTGATGGGACTACTAAGCTGGATAGCTGGTAGTGCTTATAACTAGAAAGGGGAATATTGGGATGATGGAAGGAGGGTTTGGGCCAAAAACAAGAGAACAGTAGTCACGCTATTAGTCACTTTTGTTCGTGTTAGGTAGTAGGTTAAAGTTCACAACCACATAAAGCATTAAAATACTGACATCCCCAGTGGTTGTTGCAATAGGTTCTGAGGAAGGGTCACCGGAGCCGAAACTTTAACTCTGTTTTTTCCTTCACATATGCTGCCAGACCTGCTGAGCCTCTCCAGCAATTTTGTTTTTGTTGCAGCAATATCATTGGTCACAGGTTCTGTTGCAGACTGTCCCATGACACAGAAAACCATTTCCTCCATGGGGCTTAGTGGATAGAGTCATACCTTTCTCCCACTGGTTTGGCTCATAAACTTCTTGTAATAGGCCTGCAAAGGAGAGGCAAGAATGTCATTTGCATGAGTTTGGAGAATATGCCTGTCACAGCTGACTAGCTAGAGATATGTGCAGGTAGTGACTGGTGTGAATCAAGCTAGCATCATTAAGGGTGAGGTGAAGGGCCTCGATATTACGCGTGAGAGCTAGAGAATACCCCAATGAATGAGTGATAGGACTGTTGTGTATTGAAAAGCATGAAAAGCTGGTGGATCAATTGAGATGGAGTTTGACGGTGTATTCACTGATTGTCACCACCTCCAAATACTTGGGGATCATCTTGTGGCACTGATAGCTGACCATCAGAGCCAGACTCTGGGAATCAACCTTGCTGCTTCTCTGTTCCCATTTCCTTCTGATGCTGGTCACTGAGGACCTCCTGAAACACGTCTCCCATGCTTCTTGCCTGTACCATTAGGCCTTCACATGCTGGATCCATGAATAGTTCAGTGATCTATCATTCCCAGTGTTGCATTTTCGTTATTTGGAATTGCAGCAGAAGTTTTCAGCAGCAGCCTCCTCTAATTCAGGGCCTCCTCCCGTTAAGAGGGAGAAATATGAAAAATAGGCTGTCTGAGCATATGTTCATTGTGAACACTGCTGGGCTCCTGCCGAGTAGTCAGGTGGCCAGCAATTCAGACCTCACTTGACCCAATGTTGCAATCAATTACAAATGAAAGCAGTACCAAGTTTGTGTGTTGCCAATGCCTGCAGCCAAGAATTGGTATGGATCAAATGTTAGCCTAGTTTTTCTTTGAAACTGGGAGCGATGGCGGGGCCAATTGTTTTTATCCTAAATATTTGCTCAAAGGAAGCAGGAAATTCATCCAAAATAACTTCAAGAATGTACAGGATGGAATCATCCAAAATAATTTATACAAACCATATCCTGTGAACCATTACATTTTACTGATCATCAGAGGTTTTCTGGTGCAGGTTTTGCGGCTGGAACTTAGACCCATGTGTTGAGCATTCACTAAGGTTTAGGAGGATGAGGATTGGTCTGATTTAAATTCTAACAGGGCTGGACAGACTAGATGCAGGATGGATGTTTTCCCTGGGTGGGGAATCTAGAACAAAAGAACATAGTCTCTGTTCATGGGGTGGGCCATATAGGACTGAGACGAAAAAAATATTATTTACTTGAAGGACAGTGAACACGTGGAATTCTTTACCACAGAATGCTATGGGGGCCAAGTCACAAAATATATTCAAGAAAAATTTAGGTAAATTTTTAGATTTTAAAAGAGGAGGAAGAGGAGAAAGGGGGAATATGGTATTCAGATGGAGGATGAGCTGTGAATATATTAAATGGTAGAGCAGGTTCGAAGGGCTGAATGGCCTACACTTGCTTCTTATTTCTATGTTTCTTTCTTTTTGAGAGAAAATCTTGTACTAGCTTGCAAATGAAATCAGCCTCCTGATCCTACACAGGAGTAAAGCTTCTATGCTAAATATAAACAAAAAAACTCCCACCAAAAATTGGGCATGAATGATTGATGCTTATTTTCCTAACGTGAACACTTCAGTCTTGTGACTGGTGCCAAAACTGTAAATGTACATTGTCGAGAAAGCTTAAAGAGAACACAAGATATTAAATATGGAAAATGACAGAAAGGAAAATGAAAGGATTAGTAAATTATGCAAGCAGTTGCCTTTAAGAGAGATAATTGATGACAACAGTTTTACATTGTGCCAAATGATATTCTTGTACAAAGGTATCAGCTCCATCAAAAGGCCATTGCTATACTTTGTAATTCTATAGAGATGTCTGTTAGTTGAAACAGAGAAAAAATTAACGGATGGAATCGGATTGAGGGAGGAAGTGATGAAATATAAATGAGGGTTACACTGCATGTACGTGAATGTATGGAGTTTAGTTAATAAATTTGGGTAATTATAGGCACAGGTTGCCTTGTGGGATTATGGTGTTGTGGGAATAATGGAGACCTGGTTTAAGGAAGAGCAGAACTTAGTGTTAAATATTCCTAGTTACAAGGTGCTCAGAAAAGATAGGAAAGGAAAACAGAGGAGGGCTGGTATTTTTGGTTCAGGAGGGCATTGCAATATTGGAGAAAGAGGATGTTTCAGGGCATTCAGCAACAGAATCAGTTTGGCTAGAGCTAGGGAATAGGCAAAATGCCACTATATTGCTAGTGAAAAGGATCTAGTAGAACAAATCTGCAAAAAAAAATTACAGAGCGGTGCAAGCATTCTATTGTTGTTATAAAGGGGGATGCCAAATACCGATATATCGACTGGGATAGTGATAGTGTAAGTGATAATGAGGGACATAGGTTTGTTCAGAAGAATTTCCTGCAACTGTATGTGTCCAGTCAAAAAAGAGAGGAAGCATTGCTGGACCTGGTTCTTTGGGTATGAGGTCAGTCAGTTTAACTTCTGTGAAAGGAAATTTCTTAAAACAATTACTCGATGTAAAACAGTCATAAGAAAAAATGTGGATTGATTTGGAAAAGTCATAGATGCATGGATTTGTTAAGGGAAAATCAAGATTAACTTGCTTGAGTTTTTTGAAGTGGTACCAGAAGGGGGTTTTAATTCAATCACAGGATGTGGGCTCTGTTGGCTAGCCAGTATTTATTGCCCATCCCTAGTTGCCCTTGAGAAGGCTGTAGTGAGCTGCTTTCTTGAACTACTGCACTCCATGTTCTGTAGTTAAACCTACAATGCCATTGGGGAGGGAATTCAAGGATTTTGCCCAACAGTATTGAAGAAACGACAATATATTTCCAAGTCAGGATGGTGAGTGGCTTAGAGGGGAACTTGCAGGTGATGGTGTTCCTTTGGATCTGCTGCCTTCATCCTTCTAGATGGAGTGGTCATGAGTTTGGAAGGTGCTGTCTAAGGAGCGTTGAATTTCTACAGTGCATCTTGTAGATGGTACACACTGCTGCCATTCAGCATTGATGGCAGAGGGCATGGATTCTTGTGAAAGTGGAGCCAATCAAGCAGGCTGCTTTGTCTTGGATGGTGTCAAACTTTTTGAGTGTTGGTGGAGCTGCACTCATCAAGGCAAGTGAGGAATATTCCATCACACTCCTGATTTGTGCCTTGTAGAATGATGGACAGGCTTTGGGGAGTCAGGAGGTGAGTTACTTGCTGCAGGATTCCTAGCCTCTGACTGGCTTTTGTAGCTGCAGTGTTAATAGATATTTTAAATTAACCTGTTCAGACGTGTATGCCACATCTTCTGACCCAAAGCTAGGGAGACGACCATTGAGCCACAAAAGCCCTTTCTGCTGTATTTATGACTAGTCCAGTTCAGTTTCTGGTCAATGATAACCCCTAGGATGTTCATAATGTGGGATATAATGATGCTGACACTAACGAATGTCAAGGAACAATAGTTAGATTTTTTCTTGCTGGAGATGGACATTGCCTGGCACTTGTGTGGTGTGACTGTTACTTGTTACTTATTAGTTAATGTGGATGTTCTCCAGGTCTTGGACACAGATGAGAAGTGGTTGTACCCTGCCTCTGTGGTGACATTCAGCATTCAGCTCTGGCATCGGGACTTCCTCACATTTGGCCAAATCCAACTCATAATATATTATATGAAAGTATATTATATATTTGAACATAACAGTTAATTCGCAGCTTTGAGATGGAACTATTTGTGATTTATATGCAGATTGCATTTACTTGATGCATGAATATGTTTCAAATTTTTCATGAAATAGAAATCTTAGAATAGGCACCTGCCACCACACACATGGTTCACAATGCCCCAGGGCTGGATTTGGTAGAACAATTTTTCAAAATGAAATGACAACTAATTTGATCAAATTAGTCCAATTTACTCTTCAATATGAAACTTCACTTTAATGAGGCCCAACACTTTGCAGCGACTTGTCTTTGACATTGGGAAATCTATTTAACATTCAAAGCCTTATCAAGCATTCCACAGTTGTGAAAGGAGAGCAATTTTTCAGCTATTATTGTGCTATCTAACATGCAGTTACAATCCGACCAGCTTTTCATAAATTCCAGACATGGTTGAAAGCAAATGCATTATTTCTAACTTGTAACTATAATCAAAAACTGGAACAATTTTGGACCAGAAGACCTGAATATGGAACTGATAATTTTAAGACCATGCCACAATAAAATTAATTAATATATGTTTCTACCCAGCTCCATGCTCCTTTCAAGAAGAAAACTTTTACATTGGCTGGAGAAGAACATGACAATGCATATGGGCACAGGGAGACCTAACTAGCCCAACAAGCTTCACTGTGCTGTGCTGTCCTGCTCTCCCATTAAGACCAGTGCTCAACCTGTCAATGAGGTGCTCATTCTTACTCAACTGATTTACTTTCTTCTCTTCAGAAGGCATTAACAGCACCCAGTGAACCTCCATCTGGAAGAAGCCAGCATTGGTGGCACTCTTTCCACCTCCATCTTTGAGGAAGAAACCACCAACCCCTCAGAAGATGCTTTGTGAAGGCTTTCACCTGCACCGACCACCAGCTCAGAGACCATCAGTTTGGTGGGTACTCTATCTAGATTAGATGTGGGAACACAATCTGGTGATCACTTCACTGACGTGGTTCAGGAAGAAATGTCCCATGTGACTAGCACTCAATGGACTGTTGCAGGCCAGCCCCAAGGTCACAGCAATTAATGACATTGTCAAAATGCACAGATATGCACAAGGACAACAGGAAGGTTTGTCAGAGGCAGTCAGTAAGCCAGATCAAGGATGCAGAAGTCCTCAAATGTTATCAGTACTACATAAAAACTGAAAGAACTGCAGATACTAGAAATCAGAAACTAAAACTGAAATTGCTGGAAAAGCTCAATAAGTCTGGCAGCATCTGTAGAGACAAATCAGAGTTAATGTTTTGGGTCCAGTGACCCTTCCTCAGAACTAGAGTTTTGAGGGGCCAGAGTCCAAACTTATTCAAAGGCAGGTGTGAGCTTCGAGTGTGAGCGTCAGTGGGGCTTACTGCTGCCAGACTCAGAGTCACTCTCAGAGTCAGTTAGATTGAAGGAGGTGGCAGGAAAAGCCCACAACTGGAGCTGTGATGTCAAGCAGAAAGAAGAGACTGATTCTGTTGCAACAAGGTGTGGAGCTGGATGAATACAGCAGGCCAAGCGGCATCATAGGAGCAGCTGCTTGGCCTGCTGTGTTCATCCAGCTCCACACCTTGTTATCTCGGATTCTCCAGCATCTGCAGTTCCTATTATCACTGATTCTGTTGTAACCATAGGCAAATGACAGGAAATTCATTTCTTCTTTAGACAATTTATTGGTGCTACAGAAATCAGAGCTGTGTTTAATGCTGATTTGACAGCCACGCAATCTTTTTTGACCTAACTGCTCTTGTTACCGTCCTTTCTTAAGTATGCAGTGTTTAACAGTGTTCAGCAGTTATAGGACTCCTACCATGACCTACATCAGTGATCACCAATGATTTTGAGGTTAGTTGTTGATTACTTTCTACTGGCTTGATTCTGTGAAAGTGCTGCATATTTTGAGGAGTTACTTACAGTTGACTAAGTCTGCAGGGACTGGGTTTGTACATGGGGAAATTATAGTTTGTAACTGCAAGGGGTCTGAGCACACCAGTAGTCACGGTTGCTCTTAGGCTACAGCATGAGAGGGAGACAAGGAAAATGAGAAAATAAGATAATAGAGAAAAAAGGGTTGAGAGGAGAGCACTCAGCAGAGGCTTTTAGGCTCTTAAGGAAATGTGGATTTGCTGCAATCTGTTGGGTTGAGGGACACCTACAGTACTGAAAGACAGTAGCAAGATTTTGACTCAGCAAAAGTGAAGGAACAGTGAAATAGTTCCAAGACATGATAGTGAATGACTTTGATGGGAACTTATAGGTGGTGGTGTTCTCAAGCATTTGCTGCCTTTGTCCTTGTAGATGGTAGTGGTTGCAGGTTTGGAAAATGCTTTTGGAGCATTTACTGATAACTAGGCTGGGAACAAGACCTGCAGCCTTTGAGCAAGGTGAAGGTGCAATTGCCAGTGGCAGTGAAGATGACCATGGCCCAGAATTTCTACGTGTCAGAATTCTTGCAGGCTGAACGGCCCAAATCTCTGACATCTTCCAGTTCACCATCCACTGCTACATCAGAGAGGTGACAGTTGGCAAGGTGAGAGGACTTCATTGAGTTATCTCTGAGCGTGGAGAAGCCAAGGAACATTTAACAAGACATTGCAGCAACACAGAACTACACCAAGAGGAAGAAGAATACTTCTTCCAGGTTTTCAAAGATAACGGATATTCAAAAAACTTGGTCAGAAGATGCCTACACGAACAACATCAGGAAGATACGACACGGTCCGACACATTCATCACACTACCTTACATCAGGAACACATCGGAACTAACCACAAGACTCCTACGACTGCTGGGCATCAGAGTGGCACACAAACCCACATCAACCCTACGACAACTGCTCACCTGAACCAAAGACCCACTCCTCACTATGGGCAGGACCAATGTCACCTATAAGATTCCCTGCAGACACTGTGAGAAACATTGGACAAACAGGAAGGAAACTAACAACAAGGGTACACGAACACCAACTGGCTACAAAAAGACAAGACCAATACTCACTCATCTCAATCCACATGGATAAGGAGAACCACCAATTTGACTGAGACAACACCAAGATCCTGGGACAAACTAAGCAGAGACAGGTACAGGAATTCCTAGAAGCCTGGTACTTCACGAAGAAAGCCATCAACAAACACATAGAACTCGACCCCATATACACTCCACTATGAAGGAAAGCCGGAAGTGAGGCAATCCAATTCAGCAGACTCCAGAATTTAAAAACCAGGTGGGAAAACACACCGGCGCTTCATCAGAGGCTGCACTGA
>JAHRHZ010000283.1:30623665-30643003 GCA_024137785.1 Ginglymostoma cirratum | reverse complement strand
TGAGAAGGGTCTAGGTCCGAAACGTCAGCTTTCCTGCTCCTCTGATGCTACTTGGCTTGCTGTGTTCATCCAGTTCTACACCTTGTTATCTCAGATTCTCCAGCACCTGCAGTTCCTACTATCTCTAGTATATTTATATGGTTTGGCAGATTTGTGGGCCTTCTGATGCCGTAGGGTGCTATTGACAGCTCACAGTCAGAGCCTGGAAACTTTGGCACACTCAATTTTAAACATTTTTAACATATCCAGATAACGCTTGCATCTTGAGGAGGTTCTTCTGTTTTCCTTTTACTTTATGTATGTTCACCTCTCCCAGGTTCCATCGCTCTCCTTCCTTTTCCTGCTGTTGATGTAGGGTACATAAGTCATGTGACTACACATCCTCCAATAGAGTGACTTCTCTGTGGAATCTTCGTTCTTATTTGGCACCCCCTCCTGAAGGAAGCTGGTAGAAACTGTGGGAGATGAAGGACATGGATTTGAACTAACAAGGTGAGAGGGTTATAAATCAGCATAGTGCACATCATTTTTCATTGCCTTCTCACACATTGAATCATTCTGAGTGTTATGGACAATGTCGCTGTGTGCTATTTCATTGTCACTGGGTAGCAGGGCACCCATAGCTCATCATTGCCAATGGACAGGTGGAAAAGTTAAAATTCAGCCCATAATATCTGTACCCCCCTGAGTTGCTGTTTCTGAGTGTGCAAATGAGAGGGAATAGAGGGCTGGTGCGTGGCTACCAATGTCAACTGAGATAGAAAAGATTGCAAAGTTTGGCTTTTTAGTTGTCTTTTCTGCAATGCAATCTCTTTCTTTGCAACTTGTGGAAATTTCAAGATTCTTAAGGAATAGCATTCTATCTTAATCAACAACTTATGGAACTGTTAAAACAATAAGGCATAGCGGCAGAAGTAGACTATTCAATGAGATCATGGATGATCTGACAATCCTCAACTTCACTTCATTTCTCCTCACAAAAATTCTCCTCTTCTCCGTCTTTCTCCTTCTTCTGAGATTATGTTCTGGAGTTGTGGACTCCACTGCAAGGGGAAGCAACCTCTTCCATCTACCCTGTCAAGTCCTCTAAGATTCTTGTATGTTTCAATAAGATCTCATTCTTCTTAACTCCAATGAGTACAAGCCCAATCTACTTAACCTCTGCCCAGAAGAAAATCCCTCTGTACCCAGTGTCAGCCTAGTGAGCCTTCCCTGGCATGCTTCCAATGCCAGCTGCTCCAGAGATGTGCAATTGCATCACTGGACAAGTTGATTGCAAAATATATATCTTTCCTTAGATAAAGGGACCAAAACTGTTCACAATATTCCCGCTGTGCTTCTTTTTTATTCTTTCTTCCAAAATAGGCAGTTTCGTACTTTTCACATAATACTCCATTTACTAGATCTTTGACCACTCACTTAACTGACCTACGAAGGGATACCTTTGTAGACTCCATATATCCTCTTCTCAGCTCATTTTCCCACCTATTTTTGTGTCATCAGCAAATGTAGCCACCATACCTTTGATCCCATCATCTAAATTATTTATATAAATTATAAAGAGTTGAGGCGTTAGCACTGACACCTGTAGAACGTCAACGTGACATCCTGCCATACTGAAAAAGGCCCACTTATTTCAACTCTCTGCTGCTGTTAACCAGCCAATTTTCTGTCCATGCCAATATGAGACACCATGCACTTTTATTCTCTGTACTAACCTTATCAAATGTTTTCTAGAAATCTCAGTATAATACATCCACTGCTTCTCCTTTATCTACAGCACATGAGAGTCTTCGACTGTTTTTGAAGTACAGCAAACTTTTTAGGAACCCATCCCTATCGGACCAGGAGTGAGCTGGTTGATTAAATATTTCAGATAATCAAGAGGTACGCGTAATCGCAGTAAACCCTGACCAAGCAAAGCATCCCTCAAAAGATCTCTGTAAAAACATTAATACACTTCCTAAAAGTCATTGTAAAAGGACACATAATAGAACATAATGCAAGGGGTATACACATTGCTATTATACTTTATTTACAGCATAAATAGTCGGATTTTGCAGTATATCATGGTGTTTGAGGTACATAATTTTTACCGGTTATCAGGAATGCCAGTTGATAAGGTGCCAGTTAAAACAAGTTTGCTGCAGGTAAAAATTCAGAAGGAACTGTACACTGCCATTGTTGTCCATGAATTTCTACTCTTCATGAGTGGGACCCAATCTCAAAGCACAGGAACAGCCCCACATTGGTACCTCAAGAGTTGTGTCTGCAGGGCTCTGAAAGTCCTTATTAGAAAGTTGCTCTACACTGCTGATGCTACACTAACATTCCGTACTTAGGAACATCTTCAGCAGCAAATGCTTAAAGGTACAAATGGTTTACTT
Organism: Ginglymostoma cirratum; assembly: GCA_024137785.1. Lineage (NCBI taxonomy): Eukaryota > Metazoa > Chordata > Chondrichthyes > Orectolobiformes > Ginglymostomatidae > Ginglymostoma > Ginglymostoma cirratum. Next base: position 30,640,616 of record JAHRHZ010000283.1, on the reverse strand, counting down.
CTGCTCTTATACTGTATGTTTGTATATCTGTACCTCGTATTCTGTGGTTTTGTGCTTAGCTGTCACATTTTTTGATGCATGCTATGACTTAAGATTGTCCTGCCAGGGCCTATGTACATGACATACTTTGTACACGTCTTGCTACAAGAGGCAATTACAAATTGAGTGACTAAGGCCACATCTATGACTAGAATAGTATTCCTCAGAGTCTTGGTTACCATGACAATTATTATAGTTGTATCCAATATTTGTAAGTGTTGGCAAACAAACAAAATGGCATTAAATTTCCTTCAGTTGTTAAGTAATGCATCCTTATTGTATCCTCTTTCTCAACAGGACTTTTGGGAAGGCCAGTGTTGGAGTAGACATGATGACAAGATCCAAACTTCACACAAATAATTCAATACCTAAAAATTGCAGTCCTGCGCTTTGTTTTGAGTTAGGACAAACTGGTTGATGGAGTCTTCTTGCTATTACCTCTCCAAGGATCTGGAAGTTGTCCTTTACTTTGAATTGATTTTCTGGGAGTGTACGTATCTTGCTAAAGTCCCCCTAGGTCCTAGGTTGTCGATCCTGACATATTGGTTTGGTACCAGCGCCCAGTGTGACCTTGAGTTTTACAGCCTGTTTTCTCTAGTTCACTCACTCCTTGATCATGAAACGGAGTTCCATCTGTTGGTAAAACAACTTGAACCTATGCATTACATCTGACACTTCCCAACTTATGAGTGGGTACAAAATGCAATTTTCTCAATGATCCTTCTTCCTTTAAAAACTGGGAACTTCATAGGTTCTATTAGGTTTGCCTCTTTTATCTTTTGTTTGGATGCGGCGGTGTTTCAGCGGCGGGAGTCCGGGAGGAAGCGTGGAGGCAGCCTGGGAAGGTAAGCTTTTCGATTGTAAAAGTCTTACCTCGCGTGACTGCGGCCTTACAGTTGTTTCAGCGGCAGGGGTCCAGGAGGAAGCGCGAGGGCAGCCTGGGAAGGTAAGCTTTTTGATTATAAAAGTCTTACCTTGCAGGACGGCGGCCTTTCAGTTGTTTCGGCTCTATTTTTGCAGCAGCAGCGGGAGCAGTGAGAGCGAGGACCAGGGGGCTGCTGGGAAGGTAAGTTAATCCTTTAAAAACTTACCTTGTGAATAGGCGGAGCGCGCGCTGAGCAGGAGCGGACACGGGACAGCTGAGTAAGCGAGGTAATATATTTGGGTGGTTGCTTTACCTTAAACACTACTTAGGTAGTGTCTCCCACCCATCCTCCTCCTCTAACCAAAAAGGTTCTGAGTGCCGATTTGGTAAGTTACTAGTTTTTTTCCCAATAGTCTGTTTTTTAGAATTCAGAACAATGGGAATGGATGCAAGGGCAGTTGCATGCTCCTCCTGTAGGATGTGGGACGTAAGGGTCACCACTAGTGTCCTTGCTGACTTCATCTGCGGGAAGTGCACCCAACTCCAGCTCCTCGGAAACTGCGTTAGGGAACTGGAGCTGGAGCTGGATGAACTTCGGATCATTAGGGAGGCTGAAGGGGTAATTGAGAGGAGTTACAGGGAAGTAGTCACACCTCAGGTACAGGAAAAAGGTAGATGGGTTACAGTCAGGGGACGGAAAGGGAACAGGCAGACAGTGCAGGGATCCCCTGTGGCCATTCCCCTCAATAACAAGTATACTGTTTTGGATACTGTTGGGGGGGGACGACTTACCAGGGGTAAGCCATGGGGTACAGGTCTCTGGCACAGAGTCTGTTCCTGTTGCTCAGAAGGGAAGGGGGTGAGGAGGAGAGCATTAGTCATTGGGGACTCCATAGTTAGGGGGACAGATAGGAGGTTCTGTGGGAACGAGAGACACTCACGGTTGATGTGTTGCCTCCCAGGTGCCAGGGTCCGTGATGACTCGGATCGTGTTTTCAGGATCCTTAAGGGGGAGGGGGAGCAGCCCCAAGTCGTGGTCCACATAGGCACCAACGACATAGGTAGGAAAAGGGATGGGGATGTAAGGCAGAAATTCAAGGAGTTAGGGTGGAAGCTTAGAGCTAGAACAAACTGAGTTGTTATCGCTGGCTTGTTACCCGTGCCATGTGCTAGCGAGGCGAGGAATAGGGAGAGAGAGCAGTTGAACACGTGGCTACAGGGATGGTGCAGGAGGGAGGGATTCAGATACCTGGATAATTGGGGCTCATTCTGGGGTAGGTGGGACCTCTACAAACGGGATGGTCTACACCTGAACCAGAGGGGTACCAATATCCTGGGGGGGAAATTTGCTAATGCTCTTCGGGAGGGTTTAAACTAATTCAGCAGGGGGATGGGAACCTGAATTGTAGCTCCAGTGTGCAGGAGGTTGAGAGCAGTAAGGTCATGAATAAGGTTTCAAGGTCGCAGGAGTGTACCGGCAGGCAGGAAGGTGGTTTGAAGTGAGTCTACTTCAACGCCAGAAGCATCCAGAATATGGTGGGTGAACTTGCAGCATGGGTTGGTACCTGGGACTTCGATGTTGTGGCCATTTCAGAGACATGGGAGAGAGCAGGGACAGGAGTGGTTGTTGCAGGTTCTGGGGTTTAGATGTTTCAGTAAGATCAGGGAAGGTGGTAAAAGAGGGGGAGGTGTGGCATTGTTAGTCAAGGACAGTATTACAGTGGCAGAAAGGACGTTTGATGAGGACTCGTCTACTGAGGTAGTATGGGCTGAGGTTAGAAACAGGAAAGGAGAGGTCACCCTGATGGGAGTTTTCTATAGGCCTCTGAAAATTTCCAGAGATTTAGAGGAAAGGATTGCAAAGATGATTCTGGATAGGAGCGAAAGGAACAGGGTAGTTGTTATGGGGGACTTTAACTTTCCAAATATTGACTGGAAACGCTATAGTTCGAGTACTTTAGTTGGATCAGTTTTTGTCCAATGTGCGCAGGATGGTTTCCTGACACAGTATGTAGATAGGCCAACAAGAGGCGAGGCCACGTTAGATTTGGTACTGGGTAATGAACCAGACCAGGTGTTAGATTTGGAGGTAGGTGAGCCCTTTGGTGATAGTGACCACAATTTGGTTACGTTTACTTTAGCGATGGAAAGGGATAGGTATATACCGCAGGGCAAGAGTTATAGCTGGGGAAAAGGCAATTATGAGGTGATTAGGCAAGACTTAGGATGCATAGGATGGGGAAGGAAACTGCAGGGGCTGGGCGCAATTGAAATGTGGAGCTTGTTCAAGGAACAGCTACTGCGTGTCCTTGATAAATATGTACTTGTCCGGCAGGGAGGAAACGGTCGAGCGAGGGAACCGTGGTTTACTAAAGAAGTTGAATCTCTTGTCAAGAGGAAGAAGGAGGCTTATGTAAAGATGAGGCGTGAAGGCTTAGTTAGGGCGCTTGAGAGTTACAAGTTAGCCAGGAAGGACCTAAAGAGAGAGCTAAGAAGAGCCAGGAGGGGACATGAGAAGTCTTTGGCAGGTAGGATCAAGCTTTCTAAAAGCTACCTAAAGCTTTCTATAGGTATGTCAAGAATAAAAGAATGACTAGAGTAAGATTAGGGCCAGTCAAGGACAGTAGTGGGAAGTTGTGTGTGGAGTCTGAAGAGATAGGAGAGGCACTAAATGAGTATTTTTCGTCAGTCTTCACAAAGGAAAAAGACAATGTTGTCGAGGAGAATACTGAGATTCAGGCTATTAGACTAGACGGGATTGAGGTTCATAAGGAGGAGGTGTTAGCAATTCTGGAAAGTGTGAAAAAAGATAAGTCCATTGGGCCAGATGGGATTTATCCTGGGATTCTGTGGGAAGCCAGGGATGAGATTACAGAGCCTTTGGCTTTGATCTTTACGTCGTCATTATCTACAGGAATAGTGCCAGAAGACTGGAGGATAGCAAATGTTGTCCCCTCGTTCAAGAAGGGGAGTAGAGACAACCCTGGTAATTATAGACCAGTGAGCCTTACTTTCATTGTGGGTAAAGTGTTGGAAAGGATTATAAGAGATAGGATTTATAATCATCTAGAAAGGAATAATTTGATTAGGATAGTCAACACGGTTTTGTGAAGGGTAGGTCGTGCCTCACAAACCTTATTGAGTTCTTTGAGAAGGTGACCAAACAGGTGGATGAGGGTAAAACGGTTGATGTGGTGTATATGGATTTCAGTAAAGCATTTGATAAGGTTCCCCACGGTAGGCTATTACTGAAAATATGGAGGCATGGGATTGAGGGTGATTTAGCGGTTTGGATCAGAAATTGGCTAGCTGTAAGAAGACAGAGGGTGGTGGTTGATGGGAAATGTTCATCCTGGAGTTCAGTTACTGGTGGTGTACTGCAAGAATCTGTTTTGGGGCCACTGCTGTTTGTCATTATTATAAATGACCTGGTTGAGGGCGTAGAAGGATGGGTTAGTAAATTTGCGGATGACACTAAAGTCGGTGGAGTTGTGGATAGTGCGGAAGGATGTTGCAAGTTACAGAGAGACATAGATAAGCTGCAGAGCTGGGCTGAGAGGTGGCAAATGGAGTTTAATGCGGAAAAGTGTGAGGTGATTCACTTTGGAAGGAGTAACAGGAATACAGAGTACTGGGCTAACAGTAAGATTCTTGGTCGTGTGGACGAGCAGAGAGATCTCGGTGTCCATGTGCATAGATCCCTGAAAGTTGACACCCAGGTTGATAGGGTTGTTAAGAAGGCGTACAGTGTGTAAGGTTTTATTGGTAGAGGGATTGAGTTTCAGAGCCATGAGGCCATGCTGCAGCTGTACAAAACTCTGGTGCGGCCGTGCTTGGAGTATTACATACAGTTCTGGTCGCCGCATTATAGGAAGGATGTGGAAGCATTGGAAATGGTGCAGAGGAGATTTACCAGGATGTTGTCTGGTATGGAGGGAAGGTCTTATGAGGAAAGGCTGAGGGACTTGAGGCTGTTTTTGTTAAAGAGAAGAAGGTTAAGTGGTGACTTAATAGAGACATACAAGATGATCAGAGGATTAGAGAGGGTGGACAGTGAGAGGCTTTTTCCTCGGATGGTGATGGCTAGCATGAGGGGACATAGCTTTAAATTGAGGGGTGATAGATACAGGACAGATGTCAGAGGTAGGTTCTTTACTCAGAGAGTAGTAAGCGTGTGGAATGCCCTGCCTTCAACGGTAGTATACTCGCCAAATGTAAGGGCATTTAAATGGTCGTTGGATAAACATATGGATGATAATGGAATAGTGTAGGTTAGATCGGCTTCAGATTGGTTTCACAGGTCGGCGCAACATCGAAGGCCAAAGGGCCTGTACTGTGCTGTAATGTTCTATGTTCTATGCCATTTGCGCAGGTCTTTTTAAAATTCAGGCTTGCTTTTTAATTCAGATGCTTTTGTTAGTTTATTTCTTTCGGAGTCCTGCAGGAGCTGCTCCTGAGGTGACAGTGTGGGGATGTTTCTGTCCTTTCAGATTCGACCCCACTCAAGAAGATTAGTCATAAATGGACACCAATGGCAGTTCACTGCTCTTCTGAATTTTTATTTGCTTCCAGAACAATCAAGGACCCTAATCCCATGTCTATTAATGTGCTCCTGGTCCACTGATCCAATAACATAATGCGTATTGTACTCATACAGTTTTCAAACTCCTGGGGTCTAACCTGTGATTGGGTCTTAACCATGCTGATTGCTCACAAACATACAAACAATGAACAAGAGTAGGCCATTTGGCCTGTTGAGCCTGTTCCACCATTCAATAAGAACACGAACTGATTTTAACATCAACTCTACATTCTCGCATACCTCCAATAATATTTCAGTTCCTTATTAATCAAGAATGTATCTGTCTCTACCTTAAAAATATTTAAAGATTCTGTATCCACTGCCTCTTGAGGGAGAGGATTCCAAACGGTCACAGACTTCTGAGAGAAAAAATAATGCTTCTCACCTCTGTTTTAAATGGCCACCCCCTTATTTTTAAACTATGAGCTCTAGTTCTAGAATGTCCCACAAGAGGAAACATTCTTTCTTTATCCATCCAGTCAAGTCCCCTCAGGAACTTATATGCTTCAATTAAGTCATCTCTGACTCTTCTAACTCCAGAGGATACGTGCCTCGCCTGACAAGCCTTTCCTCAAAAGGTAATACACTCATTCCAGGTATTGGATTAATAAACCTACTCTGAACTGCTTCCAATGCATTACTATTCTTCTGTAGGTATTGTGACCACTATACTGCATATAGTGCTCCAGATACAGTCTCACCAATGCCTTGTATAACTGAAACAAAACCTCCCAACTCTTGCATTCAATTCCTCTCACAACACACCATAACATTCTTTTAGCTTTCCTGATTACTTGCTGTACTTGCGTGTGAACATTCTGCAATTCACGCACAAGGACACCCAAATCTTTCTGCATTTAATAGCTCCGCAACCTCTCACCATTAGATGCTCTTCTTTATTCTTTCTGCCAAACATGCTGCCGTGCTGAAAAAGACCCATTTATTTCTATGCTCTGCTTCCTGTGTCCATTCCTCTGTCCATACCAATATGACAGCGTGAGCTTTTATTTTCTTCAATGACCTTTGTTGTGGCAGCTTATCAAATACCTTCTTAAAATCTAAGTACAATACATCTGCTGGTTCCCCTTTATCTACAGTACAAGTTACTTCTTCAAAGAACTCCAACAAATTAATTAAACATGATTTTCCTTTGGCCAAAACCAGGTTGGCTCAGCCTGATTACCTTAAACTTATCTGAGTGGCCTGCTATAACATCTTTAATAATAACTTCTTACATTTTCTGTTTGATAGATGTTAAGCTTGCTGGCCTGTGGTTTCCTGCTTTCTGCCTCCCTCCCCTGTTGAATGGAGGAATTACATTAGCAACTTGTAGCATCTTCAGTCAGTCCAGGTAGGTACCAGTTGTCAATTTACCAGTCATGACCTGTCCAGAAATGTCACTCTGTTTTACAATGCAATTTTCAACATTTGTCAACCACAACATTTGTCATCATGTAATATGATTTGCTTCCTTATTGTGTACCGCTGTTGGAGTCACAGGAATACAAACAGTATAAAACAAACATGTAGGTTCATGATTGTGACTTGAACTGGAACACATATACTCATCACAAATACAGGAGCGCATGTACATACATCTCACTCTGTCAGTACATACTCACACGTTTGGGGTTATGGGGGGTTATGGCATCTCTTCCCTCAGTGAATAGCTACATACATGGTGGAATCTTCTGCTCTCACTGGCATTGAACTTACAGATGGAAAGGCCATATAATTATGCAAAGAACTGTCAAGATGTATCGTCAAGTGGCTGATCAATCGTGGCCTCCTCCTGAGGTCCTCAGCATCACAGATGCCAGTCTTCAAACAATTAATTCCACATGGCGTTAAAGCCAGCTGAAGACACTTGATAATGAAAAGGCAATGGACTCTGCCAACATTCCAGCAATAGTACTGAATAGTTATGCCCCAGAACGAGCCATATCCTTAACCAAATTGTTCCAGTACAGTTATAGCAATGGTATTTATCTTGCAACGTGGAAATTTGTCCAAGTATGCTTTGTGCAGAAAAAGCAGAACAAATTCATCCTGGCCACTTACTTTCCAATCAGTTTACTCTTGATCATCGGCAAAGTGATGGCAGGGGTTGTTATCAAGATGCACTTTCAAAGTAATAACCTGCTCATTGATGCACAGTTTGGCTTCAGCTGGTGTCAGCCAGCTCCTGGCCTCATTACAGTCTCATAACCAAACCTGGACAAAGGACTTGAACTCCAGAGATGAGGTGAGAGCGACATCAAGGCTACATTTGATCGAGTTTGACATCATGGAGTCCGAGTCTCTGGAATTCTCTACACCGGATGGCTGTGGAAGCTCAGTAACTGAGCAGATACAAAACCAAAATCAAGAGCTTTCTGGAAACCAACCATATTGAGACCTGGAGAGAGCTTGGGAAAAGGCAGAGAAGATGATCAACCATGATCTCGAACTGTGGGATAGGTGCAATAAGCTGAAAAGCCATCTCCTGTTCCTACATTCCCTTCCTGACAGCTCTGAGAGTGTCTCTACATGTCCAGGCTTGCAACAGTTGAAAATTAATTTCTCCGGGGCAATTTGTGATGGGTGATTATTGCTGACCTAGCCAATGACACCCATATCCCATGTATGAATGAAAATATGGCCTGATATAATCTGCCTTTACCAGAACTAAATTCTAGGCATGAAGGCCCTTTGCTGACATTCCTGTCCCACCAACTGAAGTCTTTAATTGTCTATGTAAGAATCATAACTTGCATCAAAGGGTTTAATCTGATTGCAGATGAATTTATCACCATGCAACGTAAACAACAGGTCGAACTGTGTGGGCTGCTTGTCACCTTGTTTTGGGGGGAATGGTTGCTCAATCAAACAAAATCAGCACCTCCTTGATGGACTGAAAAATGAGAAGGAGATGACCCAATGATAGTCAAACCCTGCCCTTGTTTCTAATCCCCCAACACATTATCCTCTGTATCCCAGCACCACCGCCACTACCCCAATAATATTTTACTTACTTGTAGCCAGGATCCTCCACAATCCTGAAACTCCAGGGTGGAAGTATCCTTCTAGTAGCCTACCTAGCTCCCTTAGTGCGGCACAGGTTTCCAGCCTCTGATTGGCTAGCAGCTCCCACTAAATTGGACTTCCATCCTGGTAACTAGATTTAAGTATTGCCACTGCCTCATTGGTTTGTGCTTCAACAAACCTTTTTACAATGATGCACTACAGATCTCCTGCTGGTTCTCCAATATGTAAATATTCCCATAACACTATTGCAAGCTTCTGTCTATTAAATCAATCCTACAACTTCAGTGCCAACCTACTGCTTCTTCAGTTGTGAAGAGCTCCTAATGGCTCTCCAATTTCAAGAACTCACCTGCCGACCTTAATTGGGCAGCGAACCCATTCTCTGGTTGTTAATTTGCTAATGTGGAGAAAATCCCTGCCATGAATGTCCGTTACACAGCCCAGACGTGAGACCCCAATATGGCCTTGATGGAAGCTTTGGAAGACTGCAGCAAAAAATTCTGACAGGTTTCCAGAGGCTAGTTCTTTCTGCCACCAATTTGACAACATTTTGAAACTCTTTGAGAAGTATGCACTAGATTGTAATGCTAGTGCTATTGTTCCATAATTCACAAATAGCACTGGCGTTCCATCTCATGCCTGTAGTAATTTGCAGTTTTATAAGTGTTTGAAGTGTGTATCTGACACACAGGTGAAAACTCATTTCCCTCAATTTGTATTTCCAGCATAATGGCCGACCATTGCCTTTTAATAATCCTGCCAGTTGGAAGGTGTAACACTTTGATTGCCTCATCAGTCCGACTTGTCACTCATTTCCAAGGAGCAATATGTATAAAGCTGGCTTTGCTAGTATGATGGAAATTGGAGTACTAGAAGAAGCACTTAATGCACTGCTTCAAAAGGCTGGAAGCAGCTAATTTACCGGCAACTTGTTGTCATGAACATTTAATCTTCTAATTGCACAATTATTAAAGAAAACTAATTAGCAATTATGTTTGATACACCTCTTGATCATTTTGTTTGATAATTTTGGCAGGAGTTTGAGCACACATCATCACGGTGGGATTCTGGATGCAAAAGTCTGTCATGAGTAAAATCAATGCTACATATGGGCTCATTTCCGATTTAAGGGAAATGTAATTTACTTGTTTACATCTGGCATACAGTCCACCAGGTAACTTATTTCTGTAAACTAAAATTCATAGCTGTTATGAAATTAATTAATTCTTCCAACAAATGCAATCAGCTAACATGATAGCAGTAACCGAGGCCAAATCAACACATAGCAACCAGACCCTTATTTATTCTAGGCAGGCCAATTCCAGCTGCCCTGATAGTTATACAATTTTTTTACTATGTTTTCTCTCCTCATCTGTTTCATTTTAATTCAACAAACTGCAATTAAGCAAGTTAACAAAACATCTCCGCTATTCACAAAAACAGTTGGGGAATAGAGAATAGAAATTAGTCACACTAACTAGCTACTGGGCACACTGACATCCTTGGAAGCCTTGTATTAAAAGCTACAATACAGCATACTGTGTACCACAATAAACAATTAATCACATGGTTATTATCTTTGACATGTTTCACTATAGAAGATTGCCCAAAGCCTCTAATGCTATAATTTTCCTGTAAATATAATTTGTAAAAATGTAAAGCCAGTTAAATGCATGAAGCTGGAAAATATAGAGTCTGATAACAAATCAATGGTTCTGCACTGGTAATGCTGACAGGATTGTCAATCCCTGTTAATTTCCAACGCAAACGTTCTTTTCTTCATGACAAACAAAGGCAGAGAGCCTGTTACTGTTCATACTTCTTTGTGGAGTAATGGACATGGGTGCTAGTCGTGCCAAAGCAATTTCTCTTACATGCAGCAAAAGCAAACTCCAATGTGCCCGAATTGCTAGGAATGTCCTTGCATTTATTAATCTGAAAGACCACTTTAAGGCGCAACAGACATTTCATTAGAGTGAACCATAGAGAAAATGTATAATGTGTCTGTCAAGCAGTGACTGAACATTGGAACAATTACATCTCCTTCTAAGCACAATTATAGACTGGCACCATTCACTTCATTATTATTAGTAAACTCCCTGTTCTGGTTGGACAAAACATACTTGTTCATTCGAATAGTCCACATAACAATTTTGTTCCTATTAGCCAACCATTTAACAAAGGTACAACAGGGCATAAAGAAATCATTTTGGCTTTCAGTCAAGAGTTCAGACACAATTTGTAGGTTTGATATTAAAAGTTTTTTTTCTTTCCAAGGAAAGCCTCTTCAAAATATATGTGAGACATTATTAAAATCTATATCCTGTTCTTTTTAGTCATTTATTTGTTTTTATCTTTTATGCAAAATTGAAGATAATTTTAAATAATTTTAGGCATGAAGGCTACCTTTTGAGTTTAATAACCATGTGGCATTTTTGTCAAGCTTCTTTATGTGACATTTTTAAAAAAAGTTTCCATTCCAGCCTTGAGTGACCGTCTATGTGGAATGTGCACGTTCTCCCTGTGTCTGCGTGGGTTTACTCCATGTGGTCTGGCTTCCTCCCACAGTCCAAAGATGGGCAAGTTGGGTGGATTGGCCATGCTAAGTTGCCCATAGTGTTCAAGGATGTGCAGGCTAAGTGGGTTAGCCATGGGAAGTGCAAGGTTACAGGGATAGGTTAGCAGAGGGTGGGATGTTCTTTGGAGGGGCGACGTGACTTTGATGGGCCAAATGGACTGCTTCCACTGTAGGGATTGTATGATTCTATTGTTCTAAGAATGATTCATTAGGTGGGGCTAGTATCTGTGTATATATAGCAGTAATAGTGAAAAACTTAAATATACAATCAGGCTAAAATAGTTTCCTAAGTAGAGAATTTTAAAATATATTTCCTATAGGATTCAGATTAAGCATGTTATGTCAAGACCATGGTGCTAATACACTATCTTGGAAGACATTATTGATTCAGCGAGATGTGCACGTAGATAGACAGACCAACACCACATCGGCTGCAGTGCTTCAACAAGGCAGCTCGCTACCACATTTTCAAGAGCATTTAGGGATAATTACTAGCCTTCTCAGTGGTGCTTATCTTCCATGAAGGAAGAAAAGGTATGAGGAGGGGAGATACAGTGTACAATGCTGGAATGTGAGCTGAATGGAGATGTTGACACTAGTTAAAACATTATTTCCATAAAATGAATAACATGCTCTAACACCTAACGTTAATAACATTGACTGTATTTAATGTATTATAATTATAAAGAACAGTACATGTGAACACATACAAACATCATCTCATTACCAACTCTTTGAAAGAGCTATCCAATTAGTTCTGAGGAAGGGTCACTGGACCCGAAACATTAACTCTGATTTAATTCTTCACAGATGCTGTCAGACCTGCTGAACTTTTCCAGCAACTTCTGTTTTTGTTACTGATTTACAGCTCTGCTGTTCTTTCAGTTTTTATCCAATTAGTCCTCCTTGTTGCTTTTCCTTTTCAAACATTTACCCAATCTTTTGCACGTTACTGTCAAATCTGCTTCCACTATCCTTTCAAGATTTTCTTTTGAAATCACATCAACTGTCTGTATAAAATAAACTTCTCATTCTGTTTCTACTGCTTTTTTTTGGATTAAGCACCATACTATCCATTGTACAAACCATAAGTGTGGTACAAGCTTTAAGACCACAGAGCCAAATTTTAATTCATTCAAAATCAAATCTCCTTGAGTAGAGTTAAAATTGCACCAATAAATATGTAAATTCAAAAGTGAGCTCAAGACAAAAGCAATCTTACAATGTAAAAATGCAATGTTTCTCATGAACCAATATAATTACGTGGCATTTAAAATGCTTTAGAAATTATTCCTTCATATATTTGCTAACTTTTGATTAAAGTAGCTGAAAATAAATTCACCATGTAGAATAAGCAATTTCATCACTGTCAATCACCACCGCTGAGTAACCCAATTTCACTTTACTGAAATTCATGTCAGAATTTATATATATATAACGTATATTTAATCTCCTTGAACCTAAAGAATAGTTTAAATGTTGAAGCTTGCCAAAGACCTGCAAACTAGTGTGACTAGCAGAAAGTTCTGATAGTGTTTAATTATTTCTCAGGGGTGGGACCCTAATTCAGTTCTGAGCTTTTATAAATAGTGTGAATGATTGCAGTACCTCAACTTGAGCCGAAGGCAGTTTGTGCCAAAAATTCCAAGAGTTGTTGCATTGTTTAGACTGATTTTGTTGATATTGAAAAAAATAAACCAGTGCAATTGGTACAATTATCTTAATGAAACATAAAATATTTTCTTCACAATTTCGAAGAAGATGGTACCCTTCCACTCCTTTCCTTTTAGGTTGATGGTGTTTTTCAAAACTTTCATTATCACACACAAACACATTTGAACTAGAAGGCAAAAAGCTCTTTACCATTATCCATCTAATATCAAATGCTTCTTACATTAATAGCCTTTACTTTGAAAGATCTCAGAAAGAGCTGTTGAATGTTTCTTTCTTTATTGAACAAAAGATACATTGATTTACCAATAAAGAAAAAGGGGATGAATGATTATCAATGACAATAGCGCTTCAGTGCGGGAGCAGAGATGAGGCAAACCGATGTCTAAAATGTACATAGCTGAACCGTATCCTGAGATACAAGCTGTTATTTTCTCTTGTAATAACTTAATTGATTTTAATTTTCTCTTTGAAACTTAGCCAAAGATTATAATGCTAGACATTTGGCATGCTCACCTTTTGTTTACTGGGTAAGGTAAGCATATAATCATGATAACTGACTTGACAGCTAAAAACTTTCCAGGTTGAGAGATGGCACAAAACTATTGGGCTGAATCTCCCCAGGTGCTGAATGGGTTATGGTGGGAATCTGGGAAAATCAGGCAAGATTTTGAGCAAGGCCTTTCTTGGCATCGCAATTGCCAATTAAGTCGCAGAAGTCAAGATGAATTTCTTGCTAGTAAGCAACGAGAGGTCTATCAACAAGAATCATTGCTCATTTTACCCCTCATTACTTCCGAATCTTGCCTCATTAGCATGATATTCCCATTCTATTATCCACTGGTTAGAAACTAGATGCCAAGAACACCCAACGTAAAGTTTTGTGCAGGTGCCTGATGACTCCAAATTGCCACTTGGTCCTCCATCTTGAACAACTAGTACCAGCATCTCAGTGTTCACTTTCTTGCCTTGCTGTTCAGCACAGACACAAAGCCAGGCAGCTTGTTATGCTTGTCAGCAAACAGCAGTCAATGGAGAGGACGTGTTGTTGTATGGCACAGTGTTATGTCAATCTCATATGCACAGCAAGTGCCAGCAGTTTACATGGCAAACACACTGCAAGTGCACAAACCAAATGGCCATGACTCAAATTTGAAAGGGAGTGGTCCTCAAGCTGTTAAAGACGGGCTGCTGCCTGTCAGGGGGTCCTGGTACAGTGTACGCTTACAGTTCAGTGCCTTAGGAATGATCAGCTATCCATTTGGGGCAGTCAGGGTCAGGGGCTTAGCCTCACTACAGTCTGGCGAGCAGGCCTTGATCAGTTTGCCAGCCCTGGGTAAGTAGTCAGGAGATTTTTCTGATCATCAATCAGGGATCTGTAGAGAGAGCATTCAGGGATCTGACTAGTCATCAGTCAGGCTGTTTGTCTAAGTTGGTTTTGGTGGGGAGCAGTAGTTGAGGTGTGTGGGAGGGGCAGGTTAGTTCTGGGAATCAGCTCAATGAAAGTCAGGGGAGTGGTGGAGCGGTTATCGGGGAACACTGTGTGATATGAAAGCAATTGGAGGCTGCACCTTGGAATGCTGAAGGAATAAGGATGGTGAAATGGTGGTGGAGTGGAGGACCCAGTAGCGCATGGCAGGAGAAGGGACACCATAGGATGGGGGTGTTATATGTGATCCACACCATATGGTGGGGGGAGTGTGCATCATAAGAGTTGCAGTCCCTTCTGTAGGTGGTGGGTAGGAATATGTAGGAGACCAGTAGTAATGGGCTGCGCAGTATAACTCCCAGGTAGAAAGAGATATAAAGGTTTTATGAGGGGAGCCTAATAACCAGGCTGAGCCTGAGACTCATGGTGTCCAGTGTGACCTATGTTGTCTCCCATCATCTCTCGATTCCCAAATGTGACCCATAAATGGAAAATGGTTGCAACCAAGCTGGAGTGGGTGGAATCAGTGTTTTATTCTGTCCCATAATGCAGGCACCACTTGTGAAAGAAAGGAGACCAATTAAGGGGCAACAGCAACAATCACACACCTGCCAAAAACAGGTTGAAGACATTTGCAATCATCATGTATGTGAAATCTGTGCAGTGTACAGTTATGTGTGGTACAAGTCACAAGCTTCCTGACCGTATCACTGGTCCTTGGAGATAGTCATCTCTCTGAAATCACTCCAGGTGACTTTAAAAGAGGCACTTGTGGACTACAAAGCTAATACAAGACCAAATAAAGGCTAAGCAGGGGCAAGAACTGATGTCTTTCAACTTGATTGTAAGTATAATGCAAGACTCTCTCATACATAATGAAATCTTTAATGGGTGATGCGGGGCTGGGAGGGGAAGGATTGCAGCGCTTACAATCTCCTAGTGTCTCTTTTTGACATGAGTACTGCTACATTCCTTGGAATAGGACCCAATGTCAAACTTCCTTGAGCAGGCATTCCATGACGCTTGGTGTCAGAGTGCTCCATGCCTCACTGTATGGAGGAACAACAAAGCCATCATTTGTGAGTGATGTGAATGCTGACTGCTCACATTACTAAGTGCCTGTTCTGTTTCTGATGTTCCCCGCACAGGTTAATTGTAAATGTGACTGATAGATCTAGCCACAGCAGGGGTTAGCTTGCTGTTGTGGCAGGCACAGAGAAATGGAAAAGGAATCGATGTTTCATAAAACCCAGGACCAGCAGCAACCTCTAGCAGAACCTGAGCAGCCCCTACATGAAGACGTCCCATCGGAAGATTCCTCCTGAATGTGCAGGACGTACAAGAGGGCCAGAGACTATCATCCTCGATGCGACCTTCACAGATAAACAAGGTAGAGTGTCCCTGCAGACTGAGGATGTTCTGGTACACTGTCACAAAATGATACCAGCTGCTGGAGCGGGACCTGTGACCCAGAGGAATGGGTGGTCATTCTATTGTGGTGACTGCCAAGATGGCAGCTGCGTTGAACTTTTATGTGACTGGCTTCTTCCAAGAGCTACTAGGCACCTGTGTGGGATCTCTCAATTGTATCCTGCAAATGTTTTAAGGTTGTTACAAATGCCATTTATGCCAAATCATAGCACTTCAACTTGTTTCCCCATGACAAGGTCGGTGCTGCAGCCCAGCAGCAGGATACAGCAACATTGCTGTCATCCCCAGGGACAGGAATTGGTGGACAGCACATGCCATGTTGAGTGGACTATTTCATAACACAACTAACTTCATCAATAGAAAATTCCATCAATGTACAAGTGATCTGTGATCATCAGTACGGCTTCTCAGAAGTTTGTACACAGTACCCTGGGAGCTGCCATGATGCCTATAATCTTTACAACTGTTACGTTCCTGCTGTGTTTGAGGGGATAAATGCCACAAGTCTGGGCGCTGTGATCACTCATTGACAATAAAATTATTGGTGCTTGACATACAAGCAGTTAGTTTCTCTTCTGAGAGGTAAGTTGTAGCTTTTGTTTATTTGAATTCTGTTTGCTTTTGTTGGTGTAGCCGAATAAAAGTGAATGTTTAGAAGTGACTGAAGTATTCCCTGTATATGATCCTCCCATAAAGAACAATGATAAGATGATTGTGTGCACAGTTGGGGACAAAGACAGCATCAACACCTGGCATCCTAGGATAGCCCAGTGGTGATGAGTACTTCTGCCTCCAGCGAGTAGGGAAAACAGGCCAGCATTGGAATAGAAGGATGCCATAAGGATGTGGCACCTAGTTAAGGAAGCAAGTCGAAGACAATCACAGAAGAAAACTCACTAGGCTTCACTGTGTGAATCCCTCCATGAAACCCAATGAAATTGACAGCCAATTTCTGACACAATTCAGCCCATAATGGATTTCAACCTATTCGAATTTTCCATTGGGTTGATTATTATGTTGCTTTGGCAGTATCAATGTAATCAAGTTTTTGAGGAGAGGATGGTTTTCTCACTATGAGGCCTGATGAGAATCTTACCAATCTCACCTCATTATCAAACTACCCCACCCCTGTGGTGCCCCACTTGCCCAATTCTGGCCCCAGCTAAACACTTGTTCCTGGAACAGCTCGTCTCTGCTGGGATATCCTGGAATTGACTAACATGCCTGGTGCTGGGATAACAAGCGTGGGGCTGGATGAACACAGCAGGCCAAGCAGCATCATAGGAGCAGGAAAACTTGAGGTTTCGGGCCTAGACCCTTCATCAGAAA
>JAHRHZ010000283.1:30572944-30623265 GCA_024137785.1 Ginglymostoma cirratum | reverse complement strand
GAAGGGTCTAGGCCCGAAACGTCAAGTTTTCCTGCTCCTATGATGCTGCTTGGCCTGCTGTGTTCATCCAGCCCCACGTTTGTTATCTCGGATTCTCCAGCATCTGCAGTACCTTTTATCTCTGATACCTGGCGCTGGCGCCAGTTTTAAGAGTCCATTATGCACCCGGTCAAACACTGTCTGTCTGGAACTGCTCTGCATTGTTCCTGATATATGCCCTAAACATGGGTAAAATTATCATCCTGCTTTGTAGTCAGGAACTTGAAAATCCTGCTGGATGGGGCTCTCTCCATATCTTGCCACCTCATGGTTTCCTGGCCCTACACAGCCTGATTCTACCCTCCTTCCCAAAATCCATAAATAGGACTGCCCTGGCAGACACATCATTTTATTCTATTCCTGCTCTACTGAACTTATTAATTCCTATCTTGACTCTACTTTTTGCTTTCTTGTTCAGTCTCTTCCCACTTACATTCAAGGTTCTTTCGACACTGTATATTCGTTCCATGATTTCCAGTTTTCTGGTGCTAGCTGCCTGCTCTTCACTGTGGACGTACAATTCCTATACATCCAATCCCCATCAGGTTGGTCTGAATGTTCTCTACTTCTTCCTTGAAAGGGTCTGCATGGTCTCCATCCACCAACAGCCTCCTTCTGGCTGTGCTAGTTCTCACTTTGAACAATGTCTCTTTGAAGTCATCTTATTTTCTCCAAGTCAAAGGTGTGATCATGTGTACCTGCTGGCTCCCAGCTATGCCTGTCTCTTTGTGGGCTATGTGGAAAATTCCTTGCTCCAGTCATGCTCACATCCCCAAACACAACTGTGCTTCAGGTTGTTGTCTGGAATTGGAAGAACTCATCAGTCTTGCTTCCAATTTCCATCCTTCTCTCACCTTCACTTGGGTGCATCTCTGACTCATCACTTCTCTTCCTTGACTTCACTGTTTCCATTCCTCAGCATAGGCTATCCACCAATTTTTATTACAAGATCTCCTGCTCCCACTGTTACCTTGATTACACCTGCTCACATCCTGCTTCTGACAAGGCTTCTATTTCATCCTCCTAGTTTCTCTGTCTCTGTTGCATTTTATTTTTTCCTCAACTGAGGATTTTGCTCCCTTTCCCAACTTTGAGGCTGATGCAGCCATATCCTACTGGTCCTCTGTACTTTTGCTGTCAATCTCCCCCTCCTTCCTAGAAAAATGGATAAGGTTCTCCCTGTCCTTACCTTCCACCCCACCACCCTCCACAATCAAAAGGATCAGGCTTGTCCATTTCTGCCATCTCCAGCAGGATTACACCACCAAACACAACTCTTTGCCTCCACTTTCTGCATTCAACAGGGACGATTTGCTCTGTGGCATCCTTATCCACTCTTCCATCACTCCTAACACTTCCTCACTCTCCCATACCACTGTGTCATGCAATTGCAAAAGGTATTATACTTGCTCATTCACCTCCTCACTGTGCAAGGGCCCACTCATACCTTCAAGGTGAAGCAGCAATTCATGTGTACTTCTCTCAGTCTAGTCATTCATTGCTCAGAGTGCAGCCTCCTTCACATTAGTAAGACCAAATACTGACTGAGTGACCACTTTGTGGAACACCTCTACTTTTTCCCAGAAATAACTCTGACCTCCTAGTTGTTTGCCATTTCAGAAAACCACCTTGCTGTCATGCTAACATTTTTGTCCTGGGCCTGCATCAACTTTCCAAAGAAGCAGGACACAAACTCAAGGAAAAACCCCTCGCTTTCCACTTAGGAACCTTATAGCTTTGAAATCTTAGTATTGAATATAATAACTTCTGAAACAAAGTGCATTATCTGTGTTATACATTTTTCCTACATTTTCTCCTGCAACATGCAACCCCAACCCCCATCTCCAGCTCCAATACAATTGTCCTGTTTGTGTCTTGTTTACTTTGCTGTTAGTAGAGAGGATACATTCCCTCCCTTTCACACTTGACACCCACTTTGCATCTCCTTTTGTCTTCCTCCACCATTAATATCCCTTTAGTCTTTGGCACTAGGCTATATCTCTCTCAAAAGTATTAAAAGAAAATTTTCAACACGGTTCAGTTCTGAAAAAGTCATACCAGACTCGAAACATTAAGTCTGTTTCTGTCTCCACAGATGCTGCCAGACCTGCAAAGGTTTTTCAGTATTTTCTGTTTTTGTTGCTAATTTCCAGCATCCACAGTTCTTTGGTTTATTTTTGTTCAGCATTCTCTGCGATTGTTTCAGATTTCCAGCATTTTGCCTTTATTACTGGGCCTGTTCTAGTCAGTGCTTAATTTATTCAGTTGTGTGTGGTGACCTCCTTGAGAGGGACTAGCTATGGAATACATACCCCACTGAAAACACCAATCAATAAGGTGCTTCCAACATCACTAGGAAGGACTTCCATTTGTCCAGTGTGACAATAGCATGTGGTGCTCGAATGAAAATCCTGAATGGACATGCTGACAACCGAAAAGTGTACATGATGTATTCTTTTTGGAAAACTTATAGTTGCACTGCACAGTGAATACCTCACTAGAAATTACAGGAGTGAATGCTGGCAATCTGAAAAAAAAAGCTTGAAAACCTAGAAAAGCACATGTTATAAGGAGGGACATGACTGTCTCGGAAGGCATGATGAAAACAAAGGTGTAGGGAAGGCAAGCACCATTGAAGGCCTCCTCCTGAAGATGTGCCTAAAGCATGACCTGATAATAATAAACACCCTATTTCATCACAGTGACCTCACGGCAACAGTCTCACTCCGGATATTGGCACTTGTTTGACATTATCATTATCCAAGTAAGAGACCACAAGGATATTCCTATCATTCACACCATGGCTGGTGCTGATTACTCCTGGACTGATCATCGTCTACTCTCTCTTCTTTGACTATCCATGGTTGGTTTATCCTTCTCTTAGAATCTTTCCTCCTTACTAAGATGTATTTTTGCTGAAAATGATCAATTACATCCTTAAATACCTGCCAATGCTTGCTTACTGTCATTTCTATTAATCTATCCAATCATATCCCTTTAACTAACTTTATCCTCATTTCATTAAAAATCACTTTCTTTAAGATAAACATAATTGTTTCCAGTCCAAGTTTCTTAGTCTCGAACTGAATATTAACTTCTATCATGTTAGGATCACTACTTCCTAGGGGATCTTTTACTCTGAGGTCATTTCTTAAACTTGCCTCATTTCCCATTGCCAGATCCAAGATATCCTGCTGTCTGATTGGCTCCATGACATATTACTCTAGGAAACTATCTGTAATGCACTCTATGAATTTGTTATCATAACCAACCTTTCTAATTTGATTAACCCAATTAACTTGAAGATTAAAGTCACCTACAATTATTGATCTATTCTTTTTACATGTTCCTATTATTTGTTGATATATGGCATTTTACAGGAAGAGAAATCTGAGAAAAGTGCAGACAGCAGCATCAACCTTTATATATAGCATTCTTTGACCTCACGAAGACCTCAGCTCTGTCAACTAGGAGGGATTAGGGAGCAACATGCTCCAATTTTGCTGCCCGCAGAAAATTGTAATTATCCTCTCCCACTTTGCAACAACATGCAAGCCTTGATCCTCACCATTGGATCCATGACACAACAATTTATGCCCACACTAGGGTGAAAGAAGGCAATTTCATTGTGCCCATGCTCTTCTCCATCTATTATTGTGCTGTACACCATAAGTCAATGGCTAAAGGCTGCTATGGCACACTGGATCTTCTCCATCTTCCTCACTGCAACACTTCACCCCGTGTCCATGAAGCTTTCCAATGAAGTGGAGCTTTAGCACTACAACATTAGAAGTTGTTAAACTGCGTCACTTTCAGTTCAGAACCAAGGCCATTCCAAACTCTGTCATTCAGCTGTAGTACACAGAAGAAATTTATGTATGTGCACAGCCAGAGGTCAAGCACCAAACGATGGCTGATACCTTCACAGAGGCACGTAGGAGTGAATAGGCCTTACGCGAAGCTTCCATAGTGCAAAGGCCATCTCTCAACCTGTTGCTGCAATTCAACATTGTCCTGAACCTAACAGGAAACACACAGAGTCTTCAGGTCGAGTGACCCTTCCTTGGGTCACTTGACCTGAAACATTGATTCTGATTTCTCTCCACAGATGCTGCCAGGCCTGCTGAGATTTTGCAGCCATTTCTAGTTTTGCCTCTGATTTACAGTATCCTGCAGTTCTTTTGGGTTTTACTTAGGACCATTTAGAACACTCAGATGAATTGTTTCAATGATTACAGAGACACTTTGGTCCTAATTTTGGCTAAAAGTGAATTTGTCAAAACAAAAGTGACTTTCTGGGGCAGTACTTTGGGACAAGGCCAAGTGACAACTAGAGAAGCAAAAATAAGGGTCTTCTTGGATTTTCGTCAGAGAAAACACAAACTTCCGTGATAAATATTGGCATTTGTGGATTTTTATCAGAAGTTTGTTCTGAATTTCAGCACCATAGTGGCTCTTTTGACAAGGTTGTTAAAGAAAAGCAATACATTTGAATGGGCAAAATAATGTCAGTGTGCCTTTGAAAATTTGAAAGTTGCGCTGACAATTCCACCAGTTTTAACAGCACAAAGTTACAACAACCCATTTAAATGGACTGTTAATGCCAACAACATTGGTATTGGTACAATGTTGTTACAGCAAAATGAATTAGGAATTGAACACCCAGACAGTTATTTTTCCTGAAAATTGAATTCATGTCAATAGAAATATCAACAGTGGAGAAAAAGATACCGATCGTGGAATTGGCTATTCAATGTTTTGCTGTCTACTTATTCAACAGTTCTGCAGAGACTGTTATTTACGTGAATCGTAATGTGTAAGTTATATTAGCAAGAATCCGTGACAAAAATTTGAGACTGTTTAACCGGAGTAGTATTGTAGTGGATGCTTTGTCAAGATCAAATTCAGAAGAAAGCAAATGCTGTCATCAAAACAGAATGGTGTAGAATGTGGTCATAATGAAAATCCTTGTGATTTTAGTTTATATTATTATTTTCAAACTAAGATCTCATTAGCAATAGAAGGAAGCTTTAATAGAAAATGAAAATGCCTCAATGATACTTTCTTACCTTCTTTGGTGGGGAATGTGAGATGTGATGGTGATTGGTAGTGTATTATTCTTATTTGGGAAATTGGTTTCAAAATTACAATTACAATGGCTTTTTGGTTTAAGTTCTACGAAAGTAACTTCTTTTTTAAAAACCTGAAAGTCAGGGGAGACATATTGACACAGTTGTTAGTCCCTCACAGCACGAGGCACCTGAGTTTGATCCCAGCTCTGGATGACTGTCTGTGTGGAGTTTGTTCGTTTGCCCTGTGTCTGCGTATATTTCCTCCAGGTGCTCTGGTTTCCTCCCCTAGTCCAAAGATGTGCAGGTTACGTGGATTAGCCATGCTAAATTGTCCCATTGTGACCAGGGATATGTAGGTTATGTGGATTAGCTTTGGTAAACATGGCGTTATGGGGTTTGGTGGGTCTCAGTGGGAGGCTCTTCAGAAGGTCTGTGCAGACTTGATGAGCTGAAAGGCCTCTCCCTGTACTGTAGGGAATCAATGATTTATGAACAGGCGAGTTCAAAATAGCATTTCTAGGAAGGCAAGTGACTAAAGTTAAATGGTTTGGAAGCTACATAAGATACTTACTGGAAGTATGTAGACGTTTTTTGATTTCCTGAGACAGATGGTAAGGGGTGAGAAGCAGTTTGAGTCCAGGAGAAACAATTCTCACGAGCAGAAGGGCAGTTTGTAATTTCTGCAAGTCTGTAGGCCAGAGTTGGAAAAGAGTCTTAACTTATTTTAACTGCCTCAAAGTAATCAAAGTCAGAGAAATGACAGTGGATTAGCCTGTCTGTGCAACTTGGGGAGATACAAGGAAAATCAGATCTGGTGAATGTGCAGAAAGTTCCGAAAAGTAAATGCTGTGAAAGTAAGCCTTATCAGTTCAATGAAAAATTAAAGAATGAACATATGAATGATACTTTACTGGAGTTGAGTGTTTGTAAGTTATTGCTATAGAAAAATGTTGAATTTTACTTTTCTGCAGTTTATAACAAGATCTTTCCAATATGGTTTGCTGAAAACAAAATCATTTGTAGAATAAACTTATGTCCTTTTGTTGAAAGTACATTGGCAGCCTCACAGGAATATGTTAAGTCACTGACCATCACAGTAATCAAATGGCAAAAATAAAATCTCTGGTCAGTCAAGCCAGGTTTCATTCTGGAATCTGACTGGTTCAGTACTGCCATCAGTTAGGATCATAACAAAGTAAAGAGTATGAATTATGATTTCCCTTCGAGAAAAACAAATTTTCATTTGTTGGTATGAATGTCAACCATGTGCCATGAAATCTGAACAAAATACAGTGGAAGCCTGACATAATATGGATCAGCATAAATATATTTGCATGTTCCATGTTGGCGGGGTGGGGGGGAGCTACAGCTCCCAAATCAAGTAAACTTCATTCTTGTAGTTTCATTTGGTTTGAACATCTTATATCCAAATGCTGGAGGGAGTCTTGTGCTCTTCCCCATGGCAAGTCCCCATGGGAATGATGTATCCTTTTGTGAGGGAGTCCGGAACTAGGGGCTACTGTTTTAACATAGAATCAGGACAGAGATGAGGAGATTTTGTACTCTCTGAAGATTGTGAGACATTGGAACTCTCCACCTTAGAAGCCAGCGGAGGTGAGTTCACTGAATATTTTAAGGTGGAGGTAATAGTTTTTTTAAAGCACAAGAATTAAAGGTTATTGGAAGTAAATGTGAATGTGGAATTTGAAACACAAACAGATCTAGCATGACCATTTTAAATTATGGAGCAGGTCTGAGGGACAGAATGGCCTACTTGTAATCCTAATTAGGATGATCATATGTTACTATGTTTTTCATCTCATTGCTTGTACAGGGGAATTGAAATGTGAAATATGAAATGTTAAACATGATTTTACTTTCACAAAACCATGTAGATTCTGCCTGATCACACAACAATTTTCCGTGTATGCTGCTATAACCCCTTAATAATGAATTCTAGCAATTTCCTTATTAGAAAGGTTAGGATAACCAGCCTACAGTTTCCTGCTTTCTGTCTCCCTCCTTTCTTAAACAATGATGTTACATTGGTTATTTTCCAATCTGCTGGGAACCTTGCACAATCTAAAGAATTTTGGAAAATTAAAACAATGCCTGTATTATCTGCGCAGCCACTTCTTTTAAGATCCTGGAGTGCATGCCTTCTGATTCTAGGGACTTTTCAGGCTTTAGGTCTAATTATTTTCCTAGCATCTTTTTTCCTGAACATGGTGATTATTTTAGGTCCCTAGACTCTGACCACGTTTTTGGTCGCAAATCCAATTTTTTACAGTCAGAAATGAGTATCTATCATTAATCTACAGCTGTCAGCAATTTAACTTCATTGTCAAGAAAAATTGAGTGCGAGAAATAATAACATCATATCTTACGTTTCTAAGCTATTGCCCAGAGGGGTTGTTCTTCCCCTTTCGCTTGTTTTTTTAACAAAAAAATCTCTGCTAAGGCTTTTAATTAATGTTGTGCTTGTCTGTGTGGAATTAAGAGGATACATTTTTAAATTATAGCTGAGATGTTAACTAGAGTTCACCACTTGGTTTAAGAATACGTTTTGTTTATAATAAGAAAAGTTACTTTGAGTTCAATAAATAATACTGGTGGACATTTCTTTTATTTTAGGTAGGAAAATTAAAAAGAAGTAATTGGCCATTTTGCTAATTGAGTCAACATTTTGTACAAATTGGAGAGAGTGTTAGATCCCATTGGGAGAGGGTGGGTCTGATTGGGGGGATGGTGGTATCAGGGTTTATAGTTGGGTTCAGTCATGATTCAGGCGTTTCATTTCATTATTACCCAAAAGTTAAAGTAGGTTTTTAATCCTCTTAATTTTACTGGGTAATTATTAAGCTTAAATGAGTCAGGACCTTTGGAATGCACCAGTTTTAAAGGACTCTTTTGGAGGGTTCCAGCCACAAGGGAATTGCCCATTGGAATTTTCAACATTCCAGATTTCATGGAGGGGAAAATGTACTTTGTTAGCAAATGCAAGAGAATGTTTCCCCTGTTGGGAATCAAGCATATGAGAAATTCGCAGAACGTAAGGGCAATAGTTAATGAAGGTCTTAAAAAGGGATTAGATTAAAAAGGGATTGAGTCCTGAAGAAGGGTAATACCCGAAACATTGACTGCTCCTTTCCTACAGATGCTGCCTGGCTTGCTGTGTTCTTCCAACCTCTTGTTTGTCAATCTTAAAAAGGGATGTTGTTCAATTATGTCTCAAATTGCACCGAGTCTTTAACTCTGCACAAATTTAACAAGCCTCTCCTTTCTAACTAAATAAAGACTGCTGTAAGATCATAGATCATAGAATCCCTACAGTGTGGACACAGGCCCTTTGGCTCAAAAAGTTTGCACTGAACCTCAGAGCATCCCACCCAGACCCATCCCCATATAACCCACCTGATTGACACATCCCTGAACACTATGGGCAATTTAGCTTAGTGAAACCACCTAAGCTGCACATCTTTGGACTGTGGGAGGAAACTGGAGTACCCAGAGGAAACCTACGCAGACACAGGGAGAATGTGCAAACTCCACACAGTCACCTGAGGCTGGAATTGAACCTAGGTCCCTGGTGCTGTGAGGCAACAGTGCTAACCTCTGTGCCACCGCGCCGCCCCTAGAATGTAGATTTTTAAAAATAAAATGCTTTCACATGCAGATACCCTTTTTATAATCTAATCTGCCAATATTTTCTCATTATTGTCTTCCTGCGATAACTGAGGCAAGTTTAAGAATAGAGGAAATAGTGAAACAAAACCATATCCAATCATAACGGACTTTTCACATGGTCACCAGACTCGTAAAGAGAAAAGATTCTTCATAAATTGCTATTCAACACTGTGGTAAGTCTAAAAGTGCACATTTTACAAGTTAAGTTAATCATTGAGACAGACCACAAGCGAAGATCCAACTTATTTCTCAGCAAATTACCTGAAAGGTTAAGCATTAAAACACTCTATATTTTTCACGTCTGAGTACAATGACTACTGATGCAATTTTGTTATCAGCAAACAATGCTAGAGGCCTTAATCACTGCCCAGTAGATGGCACACTCACACAGTTGCAATGGCACCAGTTGGAATATGAAATAAAATGCCTGTACAAAATTAATGCAAATGTCAATAATTTTCTGATCATATTGATTTTAATTGTCTTATTGAATCATAAATAACTTGTGCAGGTAATTAGTATATTCATATTCATTGCCCACAAACAACTTGCCAAACATTAACAACAAATTTATACTGCCATGCCAATATCAGTTTCCACAACAAGGCTTGTGGACAAATGGTCCCTCTGAACGATTGAAATAAATAACTATACTGTAAAATAATTGCTGATTCTTTTCATACTGTAACCTTCCACGCAATCCTTGCAAGGTACTGAAATGAATAATTGAAAATGTAATAAATTGTCACTCTTGCTGCCAATTTATCTGGAGACTTTGAGCTTTCTCCATCAGCCATTTTGGTTGAGTATGTCTCTGTATGTCTAGATTCTTCCAATAATGATGATGTGTATGTGTAGTAATAACTCCTGTGAGAAAATGAACATCAGCTCAAGCATGGTCATGCTGGATGGATATTGCTCTTTTCCAGCAAGAGAGATGTCAATCAAGCTTCGAAACTATTCTCTAATAAATCTAGGTACTCATGACTTCTAACTCTGTTGAATAAGCTGGAACTCTATACTGATAGCACAATGTTATTTTTAAATTAGCACTTTTTGGCAGTTCATAATTTTTATGTTCCCATTATAGGTAAATAAAGGAAGCAATTGAATTGGACTGATAATTCAAAGATCATATGTGACGTAAATATTGAATAAGCAGGCATTGTTTTAAGTTATTTAACGATAAAAGTACAATTTCCACACGAATGAGACTGCTTTCTGGGCAAGACTTTCAATGGAATTGTTTTATATAGGAGGTCTGTGTGTGTGTGTGTGTGTGTGTGTGTGTGTGTTTGTGTGTGTGTGTGTGTTTGTGTGTGTGTTTGTGTGTGTGTGGCTGTGTGTGTGTGTGTGTGTGTGTGTGTGTGTACCCATGCACACGGTCTGGGGAAAAGAACATTAAAATCAAAAGGCACATGCATTGGATTATTCTTTATTTTAAGAATGAAGTAATTCCCTGAATTATGTGCTTTCATTTAAACAATGTAAATGATCTACGTTGCCGGCTATTTTTGTGCTTCAATTAAATTCATATTTCTAAGTAATACACTCTTTCCAGTTCTTAAAAGGCAATCTTCACTAGTGTTCGAATCATATGGGTTGCAACTTACAGAATTAGGAAGTTAAAAAGAACAAAATTTTCGTGAAACTATAACTTAGTGAGGAGTGTTGTTAGCAAGTGCCATTAACGGGTTAAAAAATTAATAGATACGTTTCTGTATTGAAAGGGGAATTGAAAGATATGGTGAGGGAGGGCCTGTTGGGCATTGGCAATTGTCTCTCAATTAGAGGATTATGTTTACCCAGAGTTCCATGGTTCTATCATTTTTGTGTGACTGAACAGACTGTTTCTCAACCCTTTGGACACATAGGGCAGGATATCCCATAAGATAGTGGAATCAGGAGTGTAGGATTTGTTTTTTTAATTTATCTGCTACCAGTTTGCTTCATCATGAAGATGTTGGGATTCAAACTGTAATGCAGATTGACACACAGGTTGTCACCATTTTGAACAACTGATAGCAAACTCTTCTCAGTCATTAACGTCAATGCCGCCACACTTTCCAGAGAGTTTCTGTCTTTGAAATGTTTTCTTTTCCCTCCACTGGAACATTAGCCAATTGACTGTAGAGGAAAGGGGACTTAAGCAGGGGAAATGCTCATTGATGCTATGGACAAAATGCCTAACCCATTGAAGTTGATTTGCAGCAGTTCTGCCTGAAATCTTGTGGAGCTGTCTTCAAGAAGCACACTGGTGTTTACTTACCTCTGTGGATTGCAACCTGGACATGGAAGTCAGGCTTGTGTGCTTTGACAATTCCTTTACTGATGCCTTTGGGAGTACCTTGCTTCTGATAGGGTTGACTAGGACAATGAGGTCGGGGGTGATGTTTTTGATGATGTGCATTTCAAAAAGCCTTCAATGGTGGAACAGACAAAGGAAGATTATGCTTCTCACTTGCTGGAAAGGCAGAAGAAAGCTATGGCAAAAGGTGATCACTGTCATTCTGATTTAACATGTCACTGACCAACACCCGATGAGGTTGTGTGGATAATGATGACATCTGAAGGCCCCCATGTTAAACAATGGCACAGACAGAATTCTCCTCAATACATGAGAATGCTGAAGAGATTCCATCGCAGTTGTACTGCTGCATCTTCAGACCAGATGAGAGTGATTTATTTAATGAGGATCAACTTATTGGGGAGGTGGCATTCCCTGTTCTTAAAGTTATGTTCTTATATCACTTGCAACTACTTTGTTGCATATAATACTTACTCTGAACAGTGAAGAAGTATTGTGCAGAAGATTCTTAATCTAAAAATATTGTCTTTTTATAATATTGTCCCAGGAATTTTTCAAAGAAATTATTCAGCACTCAAAAGATGGGAATTAAAATGTTGATGCCTACACCACTATGCAGGTGCCATCTCGTGATGCAGGGTAAGTCAGTTCTGAGTAATCAGTGATATGTTTAAATGCTGTGACAAGTCCCATTTTTATTAATAGACATAATAAATACTAGATAGTAGTTATCTAAATTGACTCACACATTTAAAATTTCTCTTAAGATTGGCCCATAAATATTTCTTATTTTACAAGCACACAATAGTATTCTCTTGCATTGATTTGATTTCCCTTCAAATGACATATTGTACAAATGATGAAAACTAAACATACACATTGAATAGTCTTGTAACACATTTTGTTAGAAAATCTGCAATCAATATTGTCAAAATAAATAATGAATTGTAATGCAGTATTCAGCGGATTTTATTCCCCATTCTTTGTTATTATTTTGCTCCAGCACAGAATTGTTCTCTGGTTTCATTTTGTATTTAAGAAATGGGCATTGTCACTTGACTGTGGGAGTGGTGAAAGATTTCTCAGACTGCCTAGAAATTGCCTAGCCTAGGATTGTTTGGTGATGTGTCAATCACAGGCTGGAGATAATTTAGGGAGAATGTCAATATGCATCAGAGCATTTTGATCAAATTACTGACATGAAAACATGCAAAGAAATCCTTATTCCTTGTTATTTTTCCCTCCATTTCCTATTAAAATACAAACTGTGTTTTTGGATACGTTTCTTCGCACATCAGCAACCCTTCAAATGTCAGATATAAAAAGTACTGCGGATGCTGGAGATCTGACATAAAGAAAGAAAGTGCTGGAAAATCTCACGTGGTCTGGCAGCATCTGTGGAGAGAGAAACTGAATTAACCTTTCATATCCAATATGACTGTTCTTCATTCCGAAGAAGAATGGAAAAGTGATGGGCTTGCATTTACACATTTCTTCCTTTCCAAAGAACAGCCATTGAACTCAGAATGTAATTCTGTCTCTCCATGGTTGCTGCCAGTCTAGCTGAGTTACTCCTGCACCCTTCAATAGTCCCATTTCATGTGTTAGACTAGTGAATTAAGCAAATTATTCAAGTTTAGAATGAATCACAGATCGATTAATACTGGTGCTGCTTGTGTCCACTCACGTACATTAGAATGGAGGTGAACTCTGATTGCTTTCCCTCCATCCCTAGCCAGGGAGCATTGTGGCTACCTAAATTGTTGGGATCAGCCAAATAGAGCAAAGACTGCAAAGTGAAATGAGAAACTTGCATGGTTAGAAGCTACTTTCTTTATCCCACCTGCCATCAGAGAATGTAAATAGTCTTTATGTGTTTCTTTTCCAAAGTATACATTCAAATTATTCATGTTGATCCATCTCTTTTGCTTATTAAAGCTATATTTAACATCTATAAATAGTGATGGTATTAGAAATGGAGTGTATTTTGTAAAAGAAATGTATGTATAAAGTAGCACATATATAATAGATTTGATTAATTTTGACATAGAATAGACCAGGATTTCAATTGTTGAGTCACTGGATTCAAAGCATTAACTCTGTTTCTCTCCTCACAGTCCAACAGAGATTATCCAGCACTTTGAGTTTTTAATTTCAGGCCTCCAGCACCTGCAATGCTTTGCTTTAATTTAAAGTTATCATTTGGTGTGTTCCTCAATTTATGCTGACTGTTTTTCTATCAGCTACTTTACATATATTGGATTACATCAAGACAAATCTGTAAATTTGTTATAAATTATTTATTAAAATTCCTTGGATTTTTTTTCTTATTAATTGTTAATATGTAATTTCTTTTTAAAGTTGGAAATAATTGAATATTTGAATAATTACCCTTGCATGCTTTCCCTTCTCATATCCATAACAAATGCCAAGAAGCAGAATTGAATATGGGATTGCTGCCTTAGTGTAACCTCCTCTGGTTGGAGAAAGTATTGTTCTAACAGTCCGCTAACGCGATTAAATTCAAAGCTTTTGTCGAAAGATTACACTTTCATCTATTTTAACAGTCTACTTTTGTTTCATAATGAATGTGAGCTGCTTGGATTATTTTGACCTGATTGTGTATACTTGAAGGACTCGAATGAAAAAATAAAATTTGCATTTCTGAGAATTTTCTATCACATAGAATAAAGTGCATCCATGGCATTTTGAATATCTGTTCACTCGTGTTGTAACAGAGGAGTCTTGGCATCAATATGGTGTAAAATAAACAGAAAAAATACCTAGTACTTGTAACATATATGCTGAGGCCTTATTTAGGGATTTCATTTCTGAACTAGTAATTTCTATTCCCAAGAGCATCTAGGATTTACTTAACTAAATCAGTGGTTTACTGTTCCAGATTAAAAAAATATAGTGATGGGTTCTGCAGAAATCAAACAGTTTCTAAACTCTTAAATACTTTGGAAAAGGTTTTTTTATATAATGGTAGGATGAAAATTAAAATTGTTTTACTTTCATTAAATTTACCTGGGGTGTCTTTCCTTAGTGCTGCACAAGTTCTAACATTACTGTATATTCAGATTTATTTCAAAGTTTGTGAAGGGATTCTTTCTTCACGTCATTAATTGATTATGCTACTGTAGCGCAGTTACATCAAATACAGTTTCAGTTTAGTAAAGTTTTGTCTCAGTATCTGCCTGTTTCCCAGTATTGAAATTGGTTTAATTTGATGACCATTGTGATTCACTATTCTATTCTGTTTTTTAAAAAACCAAATTCAGAGATGCCTCTTATGTCCCACTAATTTGTTGCAGTATATTCCAGGGATTGAAAAGGAAGTGGTGAACTAGGAGTGATCTGCCTAGCGTTTTGGTATACCCACCAGTAATTTCTGCCTATTGTCTCATATTGTTTTGCACTGAAGTGATTTTATCTGGAATCTAATCAAACAAGAATATATTAGCCTTAACTATTTGAACTTCGAATACACTTAAGGTCTCATTTATAGAGAAATGCAACCTAATGCTGGACTGATACATTTGCAGAGATTGAAGCAATTACGAATCTGAAGAATTAGACTGGTTGGTCCTTTCTCCCATTCCAAGCATCTCTCAGAAGAAACATGTTGCTGCTATTCAACGAGGGAGGATGTTAAATCCCTATAATAAATGGGAATGTTTTTCTAGTCAACAGGAAGCTCAACAGCAGGTTTTGCTGATAATTGACTTTTTGAAATTAAATGTGTTTGAATACAAGATGAAGAATTGAGATGTACATGAATAGAATCAATTTCATTGGAATACAAATCATAAAAAGTTAAATCACCAGAAAAAAAACAGAAAACAATATTTAAAAACAAATACTGTACTATGGAAAATTAAATACAAAATGCATGATGGTATGTCTCACCAGGTGGTCAGGAAAATGTAGTCTTCTCTCATATAATTAATTCTTATTTACAGTAAAATAAATTTTGTAATTACAGCATATTTATTCATTAAATGTAATCAAGAGTTTAATGATGGCAAATGAGAGGACCAATCACAAGTTAATTTGGGAAATCCTTTTTTCTTACAACTAGGTTGATTTCTAAGACATCCTCTATCAAGCACAATGCATATACAGAAACAAGTAATTAAACCCTGCAACATAGCTTAAAACAGCCTTATAGATCACATGATATGTGGTTCTTAAATACAACTGATTACCTTAATTGGCGCTTCGCCTTCCTATTTTGATCTGTTTACATCTTAATGAGGAATTTAGTTGATAACAAAAAATACTTAAAACTCAACTGAAATGCAAAATTATCTGAAAACAAAATCAGGCAATCCTTTGTCATCTTAAGCATCATAAAAGCACAAACTGTACAACAGAAAATAAATTGCATTGTTGCAATTGCCAATTTTTTTAAAGAAGGCAACGCAAATGGCTTGAATATGATTAGCAGAATGAACAGAATTGTTTGACCACGATTTTTGTGCTTCATTAGTGTGGAAATCTGCTATTTCTTTAATCCTTTCAACTGTAATGCTTAACTCTAAATGACCATAACCGAGTTGATTTAACAATCAGCAGAGAAAAGAGCTTGGTCATGCTTTCTGGCTGTATTTTAGCACTACATCCAAATGAAAAGCACTTAGTGTTTAAGAGTCCATACCACATGTTTGGAATCAGCCTGTCCCTCATGTGATGTAGTTTAAAACATTGTTATTTTACACTTAAAATTTTATATCAGGAATGGGGATGGGTGGGCCAAATTAATGCTTTAGGAGAAACATGATATAGTGAATTATAATTATTCACCTACCTCAATGAGTTTGATCGTATCAGTAATTAGGAGGCATGCTGCAATGATTTACTTGTGTTATGACTAAAACGTTTCATATTCAAAATGTGAACTGATAGGCAGTCAGTTATAAAATAATCTGATCACATTTTATTGTTAGAGTGTCCTTCATTTCATTCGAAAGAAATCCAAATGCATATTGCAGATATAAAACAAATAACTACTAAAGTCAGCACTTGCAGGTTGTAAAAGTCACAGAAGTACAGTGCTTCTTACTGAAAACTCTGTTAATGGAAATGCATGTTTGGAAAAACCTGGAGAGAGAATGGATTTGCCTATGGGTGGGACATTAAAACCAACAATGATATAGTGTGCTCCAATCTGTTTACTTCAGAGTTTAATTTGAGTCCCTAAGGAGAGGTGGATGACCGATGAACTTGTGCTAACACTGCTTTTACATGTTTCCCAGGGTTCCGGAAACTCACAGTTGAAAGGAAGATGAGAACGAAATGGAACTGAGGTGCTGTTCAATCTCATGGAAATATGACATAAAGACTCAGTGTCACAGCTTCTTTCTCTCCTACTAGAGGGAAAGTGTTTGTTCATAATATGTTTGTTGAAAGGCCATTTTACATTAAGATTGTCTTCAATCATTGCAGGATATGTGGCACCTTGAGTGCCTCAGACCTCGGACCAGGCCCAGTATGGTCAGTATCAGGAGGAGCCCACTGCACATGATGGAGTTGTAGCTGGCCAGCAGAAAGGGGAGCAGCAGTAAAGGCAGAGCAGAGGGGGTGCAGCACTCACGATGAAGCACCCATGACAGCAGTTCCACGGGCAGAGCCTCAGTTTTCATGGAATGGCTGAGCAGCAGTATTTCAGAGGTTTGGCTGTCATGTCAGATGGAAAAAGACTTCAGCAGCATAATGAGGGCCTGTCCACTTTAAAACTTGCTGATGTCATTGGCCAGAATTAACACCACTGAAGTCCGATTGTTTTACAATGTATTTAAGATGACCACAAGATGTGCAATCAAACAAGCCAAATACACTCGAGACGCAGGTTGGATTTGTCCTGCTTTTTGTGTACAGGACATATCTGGGTAATTTTCCACATTTCGGATAGATGTTAGTGTTGTAGCTGTACTGGAACAGCTTGGTTAGGGGAATGGCAAGTTCTGGAACACAAATCTTAAGGACTATTGCCAGAATGTTGTCAAGGCCCACAGCCTTTGCATACCTAGTGCCTTGAATTGCTTCTTGATTTCACATGGAGGAATCAAATTGACTAAAGACTGGCTTCTGTGATTCTGGAGACCTCTGGAGGAGGCTAAACTGGATCTTGTACTTGGCACATCTAGTTGAAGATTGTTGCAAATGTTTTAGCCATATCACTTGCACTGATATGCTGGGACCTTCCTTCATCAAGAATGGGGATCTTTGTGGTCTAGAGGTAGTAGGGACAAACTTCCTGTTATGACTTCCTTAGCCATTTCCATCCAAGCCTGATCAGTCATCCTCTTCTTCCTGGAAGAATAGCTAATTAATGACGTGAATTTAGTAATGTATAGTGAGACCAGCTGCAAGACCCCTTCAAAAATCCCTATGCAACTTGGATTTAGTCAAAAGAGAGTATAGGATTCAGCACAAAAACAGAAGTTTCTGGAAAAGCTTGGCAGGTCTGGCAGCATCTGTGAATAAAAATCATAGTTAATGTTGCTGGTTCGGTGACCCTGCCTCAGAACTATTTCCCCGTTTTAAGGAAGGGTCACCAAACCCAAAATATTAACTCTGATTTTTCTTCACAGATGCTGCCAGACCTGTTGAGCTTTTCCAGCAACTTCTGCTTTTGTCCCTGATTTACAGCACCCACAGTTATTTTGTTTTTTATTTATGTAGGATTCAGTACATTTGCCTGAACATTGCAATTTTGCAGCAAATGAATCACACCCACCATTCATTGTACTTCCAAATATCCACAGACCTATTGCAAGCTCGTGTGCATCTCCATACAGTCAGTGGGTATCTTGAGCAGCATAAACCTTGACCGGCCGTTGTGAAATAGACAAGCAACAATGTGTCTCTTCAACCAGTCAGAAAGAAATATTTTTCCTGAGACATATGGAGTCTAAATCAGGAAGGATGAATTATAATGGGACAAACCTTCCCAGGCCCTGAGTGACAGGACCTAAATCAAGAAATTTGGGGAAATTAGGTGGGATTGCGAGCAAGACCGTTCTTGACATCAAGACTGAAAAGTCACAATCTCCAACTAATGTTCTGAATGTCGATATGAGATTTTCATTAGTGAGTGGTGAGAAGGCCTATTAACAGCAAATGTTCATTATCACCCTTGTTGTTACTTAATCTCACCCATTAATGTGCACTCTCTCATTCTCCCATCCACCAGATAGAAATGAGACACTGACAATACCCAACGTGAAAGTCTGAGTGGGTACTGGGCGTCTCCAACTTACCATTTGCTTCTCCAGACCTTGATCTTGGGCAACCGACACCCATGTCTCACAGCACACTCTATGGGCAGTGAGCACCCACAGCCCGTAGCCATGAATATTGCCATCTAACAATGACCAGCCTCATTGTATCATCATGGCATATCTCTGATCTACTTATAATACAGTCCTGCACATCAATGTTGCACTTCGGAATGCACTGATACTTTTCATTGCGATGCTGTTGCAGGGACTCCCTGCTTTGCCCTATCTTTTTGCACTTTGCCCCCACTGCCAGAGCTTAATTGCTCTCAGTTCTTCTGTCTTGCTTTGTGTCTGTATTAAAATGCAAAGCAAGGCAGCAGTACTGAGAACAACAGTCAGCAGTCAAGTGGGTGGACAGGTTGTTGTACGTCACCGTGTAACATCAGTCTCACACTGTGTTCTGGCCACACATGCCCTCTGCTGAGGCTATCGATAGCCAGCTGATAGCTGCAGAAGTCGAGAGAGAAAACATCACACCCAATGATAATAATACATTCACAGTGCCAGTAATGGAGCATGAGCACATCAATGAACATTTGTTTGTTGGGACATGGAAGTTTCAGCATTTTTGACGAGCAGTTCTGGTTCTTGCCAGAGAGAGCCAAGATCTTTCCCTTGTGTGGCTGAGGAGACAAATGTTGGGCATGTTACCACTTGTCCATTTTTTTATTTGTTAATGGGATGAGGACATCACTGGCTAGGCAGCATTTATTGTCCATCCCTAATCCCAGTTCAGCAGTTCAGAGTCAACCACATTGCTGTGGGTCTGGAGTCACATGTAGGCCAGACCAGGTAAGGATGGCAGTTTCCTTCCCTAAAGGGCATTAGTGAACCAGATGGGTTTTTCCTACAGTGAATCCATGGTCATCATTAGACTCTGGAATTACAGATATTTATTGAATTCAAATTCCACCATCTGCTGTGGCCGGATTTGAACCCAGGTCCCCAGAATGTTATCAGGGTCTGTGGATTAACAGTTCAGCGATAATGCCACTAGGCCATCTTCCTAGCTCTTTCAGTCCTATTCACAACCATCCACCAGAGCGTCCAGGTCCTTGCTTGAAAAGCAGATTGCCAACTTTTCTTTGCCTGTCAAGCTCGATGCAAATGTCCGAAACTGGCGCTCTGGCCTGGTGCACAATGGCTTTTTAAATATGATGCTAATACCAGGAATCCCACATTATCTCGACAGCGGCAAGTGCTTCCACCCATGGTGAGTAGGAGAATCTGGTTGGCATTGGATAAGAAGAGTAATCATAGCAATTTTTTTAAATGTTAGAAGATCAACCTAATGTTTGAGTCTATTCCTTGATACAGAGACTTGAATTCATGTCATACCACCAAGTGCCAGGTGAAACAATTGACAAGTTCTTATGCAGGAGTTGACACTCAGGTACAAAATATGATTTCATGAAGTGAATAGGTTCAGTGGGATATCCAAATTTTATATGAGGTCTGGTTTGTCTCACCCAACAAGACAATGACCAGACTCTCTTGACAAATGTAGGAAATGTCCTACAAGAGGATTGGGCTAAAATGTTAGGGATCAAATTATTCAGAGAAACCCAAAATACACCACCACACTCCACAGCAACATGTGTAGAAGAGCTAGCAATAGAAACTTCCAAAGTTCCAAAGTCGTAACTGTGTCACTGAAGTCCAAAACGTAACGACAATGGTACTGTTTACAACGTCAGTCAGACAGTGCATGTGGTGAACTTAACACCATGTGGATGTCATCAAAAAGCTGGAGCCTTTATCTCCATCATAGCAATATAATCACAAAAGGAACGGGCAACTTACACAATGTGACAAAGTTAACACTCCATTCATAAGGTATTCACATTCCACAATAAATGCAGAGCTATAGTATGCCATTTACAACACATAGGTAACTCTGCCCTCATTAAGAATATATGTGCAGAGCCACTATTAGTCTTGCAGCAAGCTATTAGTCTTCAAGGTGAAAGGAAAACATCCTGACTTGAGAAAAACTAACATTCCAAAGCCTTGTCAGTACACTGTTTGTCAGAGTTGTTATTTTTCCAATTTTGAAATTATTTTTCTTTCAACAATGAAATGCACATTAGAGTTTACAAAATACCCTTGAAAATCCTGAACATATAGTAAATCCATCATGGTTTGAAATATAAAATCAATATATTCCCATCCTCACAAAATATAGTTTTCTCTATAGAGTAAAGCAGTCATTTTGCAATTAAACCAGAAACCTTCCCTCCTCCAAAAATGACATGGCTCATTACTTCAACAATCTTCCCGCTGAATCCTAGTTGTAAAACATAGTTGTAATTGTGACTTATGCCTGGATGTACCTCAATTATGCACATCAGTGTTCTGTGATCTAATTTCAGTTTTTAGAGCCTACAAGGCTCCAAGTGCATGCCAAGGATGTTCTACTCAATAAAATCTGGTACGTAGGGAAGTAGGCCCAAAACGTTTGTTGAAAATTATTTACTCAAATAAAAACAAAGTGCAGTGAATGCAGTGAGTATCTGAAAGATAAACAGAAATGCTGGAGAAACAGGTCTGGCAGCATCTGGAATTAATATTTCAAATTGAATGTGACTTCTTCACAATTAAGTATCTAAAATTATTACTGTGTAGCCCCGAATAATCAAACTCTACAAAAATAATGTGAGCTCTTGAGGATATTGTATCCCCCCCGACCCCTGTCAAACCCCTGATTTCCCTCTTCCATGATGACTTTCTCTTGCTATCAGTCTTCCCTTCTCCAGCCACCTATCAGAACTCTGAGGAAAGGTCACCGGACCTGAAATTTTAGCTCTGATTTTTCTTCACTGATGCTGCCAGACGTACCGAGCTTTTCCAGCTACTTCTGTTTTAGTTCCTGATTTACAGCATCTGCAGTTCTTTCGGTTTTTATTTTAACTTTAGCAAGATGCCAGTTTGGGGAATATAACTTGTGAGCAGCATGTTCATGAGGAGCTGCTTTCAAAATGAACCAGGTTAACTTTCAAATTGCCGGGCTGCCAAACAGCCTATTGAACAGTTGAAGTTGTTATAAAAAAATGACCACCGAATGGGGGATCAGAGCATGGAACTAACTGTGCGCATGTATCCCAGCACTGACACTGGAGAAGACTGCAGAGAGAAAATGTTTGAGCTGAAATATGTTTCTGGAGTTCCTCTTTTTGCCATTGTTAGATTTCTTTCTCCATAATTCTTCTGGCTTCATTCAGAAACTTCCTCAGGGAAAGAACTTTGGATGCTTATTCATCTAAACGCCACAGAATCAAATGCTGGAATCTTTCCCATTTTATAGGCTGCTATTTAGATAGGGGAGGAAGCAGCAAAGGTAATGTCCCTGCACTCTTGAATACTCATGAAAGTAGCTCATTTTACACAATATACCTTTGCTTGACTTGTAATTTATAACAGTAAGTGTTAATGTGAGAATGTCGCAGCTCAGGAGGTTTGAAATTAGACAACCTGGTCTCATTAGCCTAGCAGTCTGACCCAGTGTGAACTACGGAGTAATTTACCACAAGATTCTCATTTTGTAGTACTGTTGCTGGTTGTAAATGAAGCACAGCAATTTATTGTAGCACCTCAAGGAGTCAAGAATATAATGTGTGAAGCACATAAAAAGATCTTTCTTCACATTCATTAACACCTCGATCCTAGGGTTGTTCAGCTTCTCTCTAATGAAGGAGGGATCTTAAATCTAAAGCTTTCCAAGGTGTGAAGAAGGCCTCTTCACGCCATTAGATAACAGATGAGCGAAATCGGTAAAGGTCAGTAACAAAACAGCAGATGGTAATGTGAAGAAAGAACAAAAAGAGACATTAGAAATGAATCCTAGAAAATGAACAACACATTTTCGACAGCAATCAACTGCTCCCCCTTGTCCATATGTACAGTTCAATTTGTCAACAAGAAAGGAATATCTGCCCTTTTCTATGAACAACCCACTTGGAAGTGCTCCAGTGCTCTGTCTTAACAAAATCAATTCTTATTTCTTCAGCCTTGATCTGATCTGGCTGCAGGCATTAAGGTGGGCTTATTTCTAGACAAAGTCATCTGCTGACTGTAAAACAAAGCCTGTCGGATCTTTGGTCAGATTTGCACGCAATAAAATAACAAGAGCTGTGAAGGCTAGAGGCACATAAGCCAGGATGTAAGACTGAAGTCCCCTAATATCGGTGTTGAAATGAAGCCTAATCATGAATGTATCCATTCAATTTAATCAAAAAAAATCAAAAAAAATCTGCAGATGTTAAAGCAAATCTTGAAGTTAAGCTATTAAAGATAAGTTTGATAAAACTTATAGATAATGGTTCCTCCTAAAATTTGTGATGTTATAAGTTTTAAATCCTAAACATACAACTTATCTTTATGATTAAATTCATTGAAATCATAAACAATTGGATGATATATAAGATCAGTTGCCCTTTTTACAAATCTTTATGGTTTTCATTGACATTTGAGTTAATGTTCACATGGATAGTCTCATTAAGTGCATATTTCCAAAGTTTATTCACAATAAGGCAGCAACACTTTTTAGAACTCCACAAATATCAATTTAAAAATACAATAAATAGATAGAGGGCACATTTTCAATATTCAGCGTCCACAATTAGCTAAAGTTTAGTTCATTAGTCTAACGATCTTTGAGCTACATTTTCACATATGA
The DNA here is from genome assembly GCA_024137785.1 of Ginglymostoma cirratum. NCBI lineage: Eukaryota > Metazoa > Chordata > Chondrichthyes > Orectolobiformes > Ginglymostomatidae > Ginglymostoma > Ginglymostoma cirratum. Next base: position 30,600,195 of record JAHRHZ010000283.1, on the reverse strand, counting down.
TATGAGAAGAAATCTTTTGACCTAAGCTAATTCAACTGAGACCGAATAAAATATAGAAGTTTTCCTATTCCATCGCAAAATAATTTAATGAGTAAGCAATTATAGGAGGCAAGGAAGCAAACTATACTTTAGATCTTTAATGTGTTAACGGTTAATGTTTGTAGTTATTGAGGGATAATACTAACTAATTATTCACCTGCGAGTTAATAGCTTTCCTTGCACTGAAATAGAGCCTCTATCATTTATTCAATGCAGCAGTGAATGGGAAACTATCTGATCGCTTCACAGATTTCCTGCCAACATTGAAATGAGCTGAAGCCTAGAAATTCAACAGTAAAATTATCCTTTCATGAATATATAGACAATATTGTCAGAGGTACACTTTAAAAACACATATAATTATTTGATACACATGCAAATCTCCTGCAAAGTTTATCTACTATGGTTTAAATGGATTATTTGGAACCAGGAATCAGATAGAAAAACATTTTCTTCACAGAATTTGATTTGATTTGATTTATTTATTGATTTATTTATTGTCAGGTGTATTTTGTTACAAAATAAAATGAAAAGTGTTGTATAGTGTCACCACTGTTTGGTGTCGTCACACTCTTAAAACATAGAAAAATAAATCAAAACATAGAACATAAAGGCAGAAAAATAAAGAAATAAAGAAAAATGTTCAACCTTACAGTCCTTTTTGTTAAGTGCTTTGCCATGGGCCAAGGGCCCGGTGGCTAGGCCCTTCACTGCGCTGCCACTGAAATGAAAGTCACTACTTTTCAGTGCCAGAGATAACAAGCGTGGGGCTGGATGAACACAGCAGGTCAAGCAGCATCATAGGAGCAGGAAAACTTGACGTTTCGGGCCTAAACCCTTCATCAGAAACGTAAGTTAGGCCCAAAAGTAAGTTACTGTGCCTCTCAAGCCTCCTTCACCACTCAATAAGATCATGGCTCATGTAAAGATTCCACATTCCCTGTTCTATTGTAGCATAAATTCCAGACCAGACAGCTCTGAACCTTTAAGACAGTTACATGACATCATTCCAGAATAAAGGTACCCACCTTGACTTCAGCCACCGTCTTGGTGTAGTGGACTAAGGGTCAGTCAGTCAGCTATGTGTATGTAATGTCATTGTCAGCAACCACTTGGTAACGAGTATGATTGCCTACCTAGGAAATTCCATGTCACTGGCCATGTGCTCTCTGGGTCCTTGCATGGCTGATGATTCCGATCCTGGACCAGATCTCCGACTATATATTCTGCAGGTATTCTGGCAGGTGGAACTTAACCTTGAGATCACTGGCATTCCTTTCCCCAGTTCCTTTGTGCTACTTCCTCTTTGCTGCTAAGTGTGCTCAAAGAACGTGTCGCTTCATACTGCAGGTTCCTCCAAGTCAGCTTCATTTGAACAAGAGTCTCTCACGTGTCAAAATCTATGTTGCTTTTCTTGAAGAAAGCCTTCAGGGAGTCTTTGAAACACTTCCTTTGTCCTCCTCTAGTTTGAGTGCCTTCCTCAAGCTGGACAAAGATGATTTGCTCTGGCAGTCAGAACTCAGGCATCCAAAGCATGTGGTCAGCCTGGTGGAGTGGCTCCAGATGAAAATGACAGAAAGTGGTCCTCTGCCTCTGGCTCTCAGCCTTAATATCAACGTACAGCTGAGGCCCCAGACATCATCCTCTCCCTCCTAGATGCCTATTCCATAAACCACACAAGCTTCACATTTTCACAGGTCATCACCCAAGCTGTGCACATGCATCCACATGCCATATGACAAGACTGGGCATGCAGAGCATAATGCCACTGAATTTACAGAAATGCCAGGATGGTGCTGATGGCTCCTTTAAAATCAGTGTGAATGCCTGCGGTGAAAGGGTACGTATGGCTGCTTATGGATCATGCTCTGGGCTGTGATTTGGTCACAGGCAACACAGATGTTCTTCAGAGCAAGCAATAAGCTGGATTCATCAAGTACATGCTGTGGTTTCCTTGATGAGTTTGCTCAATCTCTAGCATATTTGGGAGGCTGAATATTAACGAGACATATTATGGCACTTTAAGGGGTTTAATAAGCTTTAACCCCTGTCAATTGTATTACTGCTGCAAAGCAAGAATTGCACCATGTCACTTGTGAATGGCATAAAAGATGGAATGAGATGATCTCAATATTAAGCTGGGATTCACCAGACTTCTCATCCAATTCTGCCACACATCTTGCCATAGCCTGTGACTCCGATCTCTATATGTGCACGCCTATGATATCATCATTATGTAAAAAGTTAGCCAGTGACTAGTGGATTTCCACAGGGATCAGTGTTGGGACCACAACTATTCACATTATACATTAACAATCTAGACGAAGCAACTGAGGGCATTGTTGCTTAGTTTGCAAATGTCATAATGGTAGGTGGAGGGACAGGCAGTGTTGAGGAAGCAAGGAGGATGCAGAAGGACTTGGACAGGTTAGGAGAGTGGGCATAGAAGTGGCAGATGGAAAACAATGTCGGTAAGTGTGAGGTTATGCATTTTGGTAGAAGCATAGAGGAGTACACTATTCTCTAAATGGGGAATGGCTTCAGAAATTTAAAGCTTAAAGTGACTTAAGAGTCCTAGTTCAGGATTCTCTTAAGGTTAATATGTAGTTCAGTTGGCAGTTAGGAAGGCAAATGCAATATTAGATAAAAACCGAAAGAACTGCGGATGCTGTAAATCAGGAACAAAAACAAAGTTGCTGGAAAAGCTCAGCAGATCTGGCAGCATCTGTGAAGGAAAAAAGAGTTAACGTTTCAGGTCCGGTGATCCTTCCTGCGAACTGCAACGTTAGCATTCATTTCAAGAGTAGAGATGTACTATTGGGGCTGTACGTGGTTCTGGTCAGACTGCATTTGGAATATTGTGAGCAGTTTTGGGCTGTGTACTTAGGGCAGAATGTGCTGGCATTTTAGAGGGGTGCAGAAGAGTTTTACAAGAATGATCCCAGGAATGGAGAGATTGTCAAATGAGGAGCAGTTGAGAACTCTGGATCAGTACTCGAAGGAGTTAGAAGGATGAGGGAGAAGCTCATTGAAATGTACAGAATACCAAGAGGCCTGGGTAGAGTGGATGTGGAGAAGATGTTTCCACTAGTCGGAGAGACTAGGACCTGAGGTATAGCCTCAGATACTATCCTTTAGAACTGAGATGAGGAGGAATTTCTTTAGCTACAGGATGGTTAACCTGTGGAACTCTTTGCCATGGATCGTCATGGAGCTCAAGTCATTGAGCATCTTTAAGGTTCTTGATCAGTGAGGGGATCAATGGTTACAGGAAGAAGGCAGAGCATGGGGTGGAGAAACGTAACAGCCATGATCAAATGGTGGAACAGAGTCGATGGGCTGACTGGCCTAACTCTGCTTCTTTATTTTATGGTTTTATGTCCTTTTAACTATCAGAACAACTTTTTGTACGGTCATTATCACATTTCTAATTGTGGGATCTTTCTGTGTACAAATTGACTGCGGGTTTTCCTCCATTAACATAGTGATGGCTCATCAAAGGTACTTCATTGTCAATAAAATGCTTTGAGACATCTGATGTTCTTGAAAGGTACTGTATGATGTAACATAGATGCAAATCTCTTTTCAAATAATATTGTCCTGCAGGAATTTTTTACTTCGTATGAAAATAGAGCAAGCTTTCACCGTATTTTATAGTTTTCCCCTCGGTCAATCACATTCTGCGTTTGATCTTATAATACTGATTGCAACTCCACATTGATCGGCTTTTGTACTGTCCGTCATATGGATGAACTACGATTTGCTGCAAACCAGTAATAATGTCAAGAATAGACTTATACTTGTGTGTGTCTAGCTTAAACTCCATTACACCAGGACTAACATCAATGTGCCATGCCCGGATAGAACTCACTCCCGTGGGCGATCGAAAATCCACTCCTGGTGTTTGTGCTTAGTTTTTCTACATGTGGTCTGTATGTATTGAGTACTGTGAAAGCAATCTAGGTTCTAAGTATAGAGATCACTTGCTCCTATGCTGTGATTTTGTGAAGATCTCTGTATTTGGATCCTAGATTGCATTTTACAATACTCAATGCACACAGCCTGCTAAGAGAAAACTGAATAATAACAATAGGAACCAGGTATTCACTCAGGAAATGGGCATCCGAAGGAGCCTGCTTGACAACAGAAGTTGCTGGAAAAGCTCAGCAGGTCTGGCAGCATCTGTGAAGAAAAAAATCAGAGTTAACTTTTCGGGTCCGGCGACTCTTCCTCAGAACGACATCATGTTGTGTCTGAGGGGCAGACTTAGGCTGAAGACTGGCCTATCTCCTTCAGAAACATTCTGGAGATGGCTGGATGGTAGATCTGGAAGGCTAGAAATCTCCATAGCCCAGTTTTATTCATGCTGTTAGACCCTCGAGCCCTTAACCTTCTGCTCCCTCCACTCACCTATGTCCCTTCCATGCCCCTTCATGTCTCCTGTGACTCTTTCATAGCCCCATGGCCCCTCACCCACTATGCACAAGGCACACAACTGATAACATACATAATAACCCTGGTTCTGCCAGCTCGCTTTGTTGCAGGGACAGATAGGCATCTCATGCATTGACACACCTTGCTTGTTATTGCTTTTCGCTGGCTTTCTAAGCATTCACTTATTTTATGTTTACCTGGAGGCTGCCAGCTTTGGTATAATTCACATTACTATCTTACCACACACGGACTGACTTAAGTATTGATGGACAGGCTGCCATCATCTGTATGGCTTGCATTGCTTTCATGTCTTTAGTGCTCAGTTACGGGGTGTAAACCTCTGTTTTGAATTGCTTTTTAGCATGAGGGAGAGGGAGTATCCTGTCATAGCGAAAAGTACTGAACTGTCAACGGTGTGGTATGTCTCTGTGTAACACCATTGATGTGTAACATCAATGACACACCTGTAGCATGTGCCAATACATGATGTTGCAAACATATTGCATGCACTTCAAGCAAATGGCAATGTGTGAAAGCCAAAGGGGAGCATGGGGTGAAGGGGTACTACAGTCAGTCGGGGGTGGGGGGTACAGCACAGATACTTATGAGGCTCAATGGGAGTACTAATAGTTATGTAAAGGGGCTTAATGGAATTGGGACAGATTTAAAGCCTGCAGGGCAACAACACAAAAGGGAACATAAAGGATGGTGGTAGATTAGTGTGTCATGGGCCATTTTGCAACTCACTCACATTTAAATGACATTACAACCTTGCCACGTTGGATCATAAGTTGATTTCAAAACAACTAAACATGATGACATAAACAAAATGACACTGGTACTTTTTTATTCATCATGCTGGAGTAAAACTCTTGGAATTTGAAGCCACACTCAGGGCAATTGCAGTATTCATATCTCCATCACATTGTGTGCGCTAATTGTCTCCTTGTTATGTGAATTAAGCAATTAAAAGTGGCACTTCAAGTTTGTGTTTCACAATCAGACTCCATAGAAAGCATTGGAAGACTATGTTTCACAGGTGCCAGATATATAGACTGAACTGTAAACATACAAGGATATGGTCTGTGATGTGGAAAAGTGGTTTTTTTTTGGGGGGGGTTGCCATCATAGCGGGGTACTGACAGAATTCCAATCCCAATGTAGCAGGAAAACTTTGGTTGGACAGTGCACAATTGGATAAAGTCCCATACCTCAGGCTTCCTTATGGAGGCATGCCAATGTCTTTCTTGGGAAGACTACATGTCACACTGTGTGAGGGTTAAACATGGGGCTCCGTTGTGATGAATGTGAGGACTCAAGAATTCATTTAATAAGAAAATTGCAGCATATTTTCCATAGTAAATCTGCTCCTGGATCTCACATGGAATTTGTTGTTATTGGAGTTATTGTTTGGCTCCGGGGACAGTAATTAGTATTGTTTTAGCAAAACAGCAAGAGCAGCAACCTCCATGAACTGCTGCACAGCATCCAGAGGAGGATCCTAAAAGAAGGCAGAGGAGAATGATGAGAACCTGGATCTATAGGCTGCATTGTCGTTTTCTCCAGACAGGGTGGATGCTCCTTATCCCACCCGCGACACTTGCTGGCAGAAGATTTGTACAAAGGGCTGGGTGGCTGTCAAAGTCACAGCTGCCTTGAATTTTTATGCAAGCAGCTCACACCATGGATAAACTGGGGACTTGTGTGGCTGGTCCGAATCCTTAACCCATAAATGCATTTGAGATTTTACTGATGCCATTTTCACCAGTTTACTCTTATTCACATCATTCCCCTGTGATGAGGAGGGTCAAGCAGCTTGGTGCTTATATACTGCAGTACAGCCAGTGGGGTTCTTCACCATCACTGATAGTACAGGGTATAACGGCTGTACCCACATCACTTTGAGAGTGCCCCATCATCATACTGCAGGTTTCAACAAAAGAAAGGGTTTCCACCAATACTCCAATTATATCTGATCACCTATAGCAAAACTTTGAGGTCTGCGCCAGATATGCTAGGAACTCCCATGACTCTTACACACCGTAGAACTCACAGGTTCCTGACTCCTTCCAAGGTCGTCAAGGCCAGAAAGGTATAGCTCTTTGGAGACAAGGGGTAACACCTCCGAACATGGTTGATGACACCTTTAGAAAACCCTCAGACTGATGCAAAACAAAGACAATACTGCTCACACCATCCAGAGGACAATGTTACAGACAATAGCCCCCTTAAGATGACTGGAGCACTCTGGCATAGCTCAGAAAGAGTATCCTGCATCTCCGTGGAATGCTATGTCCTTTACAACTGAACCCAGAAATGTGGGGATGTCTAGAATACAGACAAACAGGGAGATTGATAGCAATCTTCTGAAGATGAAGACAGAGCTGAGAATTGATATTGACCAGGAGAACCATCCAAGAAAGTATGACAGTGCAATGTCAACAGAGTCTGAGAGGTCAGACACAACCTGAATGAAATGCCTCCAGGATTACTGAGCTCGGTATGGACGTTGTACAAAGGATATGTGGACCTTGTTGATTTTGTAGTTATTAGCCTTTTGTGTTGCTGATTAAATTGATTGTATGCTTGATATCTTTGAATGACCTCAAGTACTGGCACATTTCATGTCCTCTGACTGTTCAGTCAATCACACAGAGCACTAACATCACATGGGGCTAAGGTTAGGTAGCTCTTATGGCTTCCATCATCTGGGTGTGTGCACTGACGTTTCTAATGTTAGAATTCTTCTCAACCTGCTAGCTGAGGAATGTCTGTATGATCTTTCCACCGTTTGTATCTCCTTAATGTTTCACAGGGAATATAGGCTGGTACATTGCCCTAAAATGCATTCTGTAGGACATCACTGAACCTACATGAGGCAGCACTTTGTGCGCTTTTCATGGCAAGTCAATGCACTATGAGGGAGGGTGGACATGAGAGCTGCCTGACATACATCTCCCAGCCTTGAATTTCCATGCACTCTTTGAAAAGCTGACAGTTAGGATGAACATTTCCTTTCAGAGATATATGGAATCATCACTGATTCTGTATTCTCACTCTCAAGGTGGGGTTAAGTGTGAAATAAAATATGCAGCATTCCAGCATATTTCGTTTAGCCTCGGTGTTATCTGCATTAAAGTGCAAAGCCTTGTCCGTAGTCATCAGCACCACTGTTCAAGGACGCCTCATGTCTCAGACTGTCTGCAGTCAAAGAACCATTTGCACATGAGAGATGATCAATGTTTAGCCATTACAACTCCCTTCATCTTTGTGATATCTGAAGAGGCTGCTCACCTCTCACATGAATGTGACTTAATCAAGTCTGAGAACAAATGTGCAATATGCAGACATGTGATAGTGCAAGTGAAAATGCAATCTAGAAAATGAAAGGGATCATCTTCCGCTGAGGCTGAGCAGGTGCCTGGTGCCTACGCCTGAGTCCTCTGAGTGTCAGAGGCCATTTCTTCCTTAATCATGTCTGTGATGTACTCACCAAATTGTGATCCCAAGTTTAATGTAGAAAGAGCACCCACTGAGGTGAAAGTTTCTGAGTTGGCAGAGGCTGTAGATGAAAGCCATACCTCTGCATCCTCTGAGGCTTTGGTGGCTTTCTCGTCAGAAGTGCAGGTAGGTCTGGGTATTATAGACTGACCTGTCATGCAGAGGTTCACTGGGTGCTGCTAGTGACTGTATAAGAAGGGGAAATAGTTGGTTAAGAGGAATAAAAGGTTATGCAGATTATGAATGAGAGCATAGGAGAGCAGTGCAGCATCGCGTGTGAAGATTGTGGGTTGATTCATTATTGAGGACTCCCTGTCTCCACCTGCAGGTCTGCTCTTCTCTGGCCAAATCCAGAACTTTGTCCTTGTAGGGAGTGAGGACCCTGATGTCTACCAATGCCTCACCAACCTTGACACCCTTTGCCTAGTTGTGGGGCCAATGTTTTCTACAGTGAGACAAAGGGAGGGACTGAGTATGCGGAAGTAAATAGATGAACAGTAGTGACGCATGAACAGTGGAGATAGTGAGGTTTCCCCAGTGAGTGAGTACGGAAGTGCAGAGGACAGGAAGGGTTAATAGTTTGGGAGGTTGAAGTAGGTGAGTGCTGTTGAGCGAAAATTATGAATGCAATAGCAAGAGGTGTATGGTACATGTACCGTGGCAGAGTGGTAGCCCCATGAGTATGAGGTAGCAGAGAAAAGATGGTAGCATTTATCCATGTGGAGAGCAGAAGATCATTGATCTTCTTCCTACACTGCTGGTGTCCTGCTTCACAGCACGCACCTAGCTACAATCTGTGTCCAGGTGGGTTTGGTCTGATGGTATGGCCTCCTGTGGTGGTCAGCTGCGAAAAAGACTGTCCACCTCTGTACTGTCCCACCTAGTATCACCTCTCTGTCCACAATGTGATGAGTAAGCTTTCTCTTCTTCTGGACTACGACCTGAATGTAGAGGCTGCAGCACAACAGCTTGAGGAGTTGTTCCTGACTTGCACCATCTGACATAGTGTGGAGCCGGCCTTCAAACATGGTGCCCGAGGCATGTAGACCAGAGGGCCTGGGCAACGGCAAACATGTCAGCCCAGATGCATTGTTAATGAGGTGAAGAGAAGATGATTGTATGAGGAACGTCACTAGGAGCCATAGTAGGCTGGGCATCACATATCTCACTCAAGAAGACTCTTCACCGAAAAATAGGGAAATTCCACCCTGTCTTCCTGTAACTCAACCCAGTAGAAGATTTTTTCCACAACTACCTTAAACATTTCATCCCAAAATGTAAACTAACTTCCAGAATTTCCTCATTTGTATTACCACTCACTTACTCACTTAGATCTGTTGTTATCCAGTCCACATGTCCTTTGATTTTAATCAGACTATTTAACCTGGTATTTAGTTAAGGTTATAAACATTAATTCACTTTCGTTCAGTGACCATAATGAGTTAACAGAGCTTCAAAGTATGACTGTCTGTTTATTGCTTTAGTTTATATCTGTGGACCTGACAGCCAAACATTTCCTGGCCTGAGAATTTTGTTTTAACCTTTCTGTGAAGAGGCAGCTTGGCAGTCTCATTTAACTTCGAAAATTTTATTTTTGATAGACCTTGTGAAATATCATGGTTAAATTTGAACTATTGCTTACCTTCAAGGAGGGAGTTGGCAACTGAACAGACCTGGGTTGAACTGATAGCATTAGGGAGACAATAAATTGAGGTCCAGGCTCAGGGACTATCATTAATCTGAGTAAAGTGCTAAGAACAACAGTGTCTTGGGGTATGCAAGAGGTTTGAAAATAAAGAGAAAAAGTAAACCATGACATAACAGGAGAGCAGTAAGCTGACTGGGGAGTATTAGTGTTCATTTTCCCTTTCTCCAAACTTAGGATGAGGTTAAATAATTGGGAGTTTAATTTTTCTTTAAAGAAATGAATGAAACCACCCAATTAACTTCCCAAAGTTAAATTACACCAACAGAGAAGTAAATAGTTGGTAAGTTTTTATTTTACTTTTAAAAAAGACTTATTAGTATTGGCAAAGATTTACTTTTTATTCATAGTTATTAGTATTAATAAGGTTTTACTGGCATTGGTAAATGGTTATTAATAGTAGTGAGGTTAATAGGATTGGAAAGACTTACAGATAATAGGAAGGTTTATTGAAAGTAGTGATGTTTATGAGTCCATAGCAAGGTTTATTACGGAATAGATTAATGAATGGTAAGGCTATTCCAAACTCTGGAGTGTTCATCCTGTGCTGTGTGAATTCTTCCTTTGTCCTACATAGCCACTGTGCTGAAAACATTATGAGTTACAACATCTTGAACTCCAGGTATGAAGGCTGAATCTAACTGGCATCATTGCAATATATTTGTGATCTCGATAGTTTCATGGATAGCCTGTTTATTGATGTGGTCACTCCACATGTTAGATTATGTAGGAAGAGAGAGAATAGGTGGCCACCAGTGAGTGAAGAAGAAACAGGCTGTTAGTACACAAATCCCTGAATGTGTCCCATTCTCCAACCAATATCTAATTCTGAATACTGATTAAAGTGATAGTTCATCTGGAGAGTGCACAGGGTCAAGTCCATGATTCCACTAGTGGCTCAAGTGTACAGGGAGTGCAGAAATAAGATAGGAAGAACAATAGCAATAGTGATTCGATAATAATGGAATACATGGATATTGTGAATCCAGGATCCAGCCTTTCTGGTTTTCAAAGTCAAGGACATCACTGGCTGTAGAGCACCCTGAAGGGGAGGGGCAACAACTAGCTGTCCTAGTCTATATTGGTACCAATGATATTGGCAGAAATGTGGTCCTGAAATCAGAATTGAGCTGGCTGGGAAATTAGCAAACAGTACATTTAAAAGGTGTAATCTCTGGATTACTCCCACCAGCAGTGAGTATAAACATCGAAGGATAAAGCAGATGAATGTATGGCTAGAATTATAGTACAGGAAGGAAGGCTTTAGGTTCCTGGGACAGGCTCTCAGATGGGAGCTGTATAGTCTAAAACCAAGGCTGAGTTCCTTGCAGGACAATTTGTTAGTGGTATCGAGGAGGGTTTAACCTAAATTGACAATGGTGTGGGAACCAGGAGGTAGTATTAGGAAGGACTAACAATGTGTACATAGCTACAGAATAAGGTGACACTCATTTGAAACTTGAGATGCAAAGGAATTTCTGCTCCTAGAGGGCAGTGAATGTCTGGAATTCTGTACTCCAGAAAGTTATAGAGGCTCGATTACAGAAGGTATTTCAAGAGGAGGTTGATAGATTGTTGAAATATCGGGTGGAGTTGATGGCTATGGTGAACTAGCATGAAAGAGACCTGGGGCAGATCAGCCATGATTGGTGAATGGTGGGAAGGCTTGAAGGGCCAAATGGCCTATTCATGCTCCTATTTATTATTATCTTATGCACACCGTAGTGAAAGAGATAGATGGTACTAGGGTAGGAAATAGTTATTTGAAGGAATCCGAACAAGGGAGAAAGTAAAAAAAGTCTAAATCAGGTTATTGCACATGCATATGAACGCACCAAGTGTTGTAAATTAGATTATTGCACTGCTGCACAGATTGGCAAGTGGAAACATTATGGCTGTAACAGAGAACGATTCAAGGACAGGCAGGATAGGTAACTAAATCGTTTCTCAACATCATGTTCGGGAAAGATCAGGATAGGAAGAAAAGGAGAAGGCGGCAGTATTAATTAAAGAGAATATCATAAGACTTAAGTTGGCTATGGAAAAGGTCAAAGGTCATTCCAGAGTAGGAATAATTAACTGGGGAAGAGCCAACTTCAGTGGGCTAAGAACGGGTCTGGGCCAGCAAAATTGGAATCAAATTTTGAAGGAGAAATGTTAACTGAGCAATGGGCTACCTTTTAAAGGAGACAGAATACAGGCACGGTCGATATATTCTCACAAGATGGAAAGGTAGGGCTATCAACTTCAGCGTTACCTAGATGATGAAAGAGATAGAGATTAAGAGGAAGCATTAAAAGTAGAAGTATGTTTACGACTGGGGAGATACCAGCTGGATAATGTGAACTAGAATCAGGCAGAATATAAAATGTTCAGAGGTGAAGTGAATAAGAGAAGCAGAGAGACAGAATGAAAAGAGACTTCAGCTAAAATAAAAGAAATCTAACAGGCATATAAACAGTAAAAGGCTTGTAAAAGGAGGAATGGGACCAATTAAAGAGCCAAAACATGGAATTAAATGTGAAGTCAGAGACAGAGTTGATCTTTTAAAAGAACACTCTGCACCTGTCTTCTCCAAAGAAGGAGGTTCTGGCCAGACTGTGTTGAAAGAGAATGTATTTCAGACACTTGAAGTGTTTAAAATTTGAGGAGATAGAGGCATTAGATAACCTGTCTTTATTTATCATTATTACAGCACCAGAACTGAATGAGATATGTCCAAGCATACTGAGGGAAATGAGTGGAAATAGCAGATGTACTGGTCAGAATTTTTCAGTCTTTCTTAAACTCAGAGGTACTAGGGAACTGGAGAATTGCAGATGTTACACCCTGTTCAAAAAAGTGTAAAGTTAAGCCTACTATAGGTCAGTCAGTTCAATGTGATATTGCTTCTACAAAAAATAGTTCAGTGGCAGGTGAAGTTCAATACAAACGGTTGTGAAATGATTCTTTTTATTATGAAGAACACAGAGGTACAATAAGAGAAAGGGTGCAAATCTGAAGGCCATTCAGGAACAGAGGAACCTGAGTGTAGACATGTATAAGTCATAGATGGTGACAGTAATGTGTTGACTTGTTCAGCACAAAATTATTGCCCAAACCTGACGCAATTTGAAACTTCAGGAAACAAAAACAGAAGTTGCTGGAAAATCTCAGCAGCTCTGACAGCATCTGTGAAGAGAAATCAGAGTTAACATTTTGGGTCTGGCGACCCTTCCTCAGAACGGTTTCCAGAAATTTCTGTTTTTGTTTCTGATTTACAGCAACCGCGGTTCTTTCAGTTTTTATTGAAACTTCAAGAATTTTGTTCTCCACAAAGAGCCAGTTTTTAGTTTGTTTTGGTCATTTCATGTATCCAAATCTTTCATGTTGTAGAGATTTACGGTCCACAACTTTCCTAAGCTTTTCAATGGTTTACCTGAAATTTTAAAACTTTTCTTCCAATATTTGATACCTCTCAATACTGCTCAGTATTTCACTCTCTCACAGGTAAATCTCTCAGCTAGACTTGATATGTATTTCTTAAGAAATGCAAAACCATTGAAAATTGTCTTGCTTTAAGTTACTTCAAAAATCTCTTTGCTTGCCTGGATCATTGAGTATTTGTGGCCAGACTTTTGTTTTCGTTTTGGTTTCCTTTTATACCTTGAGGTATAATGGTGTAAACCTTGGATCTAGACTGCAATGTTTTTACTTTATACTTGCTAGGAATCCTGTTTTCCCAGTGTCACCTGCCTAGTGTGCTTTTCAAATCGATTTTAAATAAAAAATCCTTTTTCAGAGCTGCTCACCAGTTCCATGTCTTTGCTTTGTTTTCCAGCTCAAAGTCAGCAATTGTTGGGTAGGGATTTTCCGCACTGACCACCAATCTGCTGTTGTACAGCCTTGAATGACTCTGGAAGTTGCATGTCTGACTCTGGCTGCCTCCACTCTGCCAATGCAGCAGCTTTGAAGTTCTGCAATTTTGGCACCACGTCTACAAGTGCGACTGATAATCTTCTTTTAAAGTTGAAGTTTCAGTGTTTTTAGGTCCATCATGGCTGCCACCATGTTTTACATTGGGTAGTCCAGCTTCAGAATGATTCCTGAGCAATTGATCAAACAACAACTCGTCTATTCTGTTTTAAGGAACTATATACCGTTCCATGTCACCATGTCTTACTCTGCTGATTCCATGATCATTCTGCCGCAGAATCCATCAGTTGTGTGTCCTCTGACATCATCATTATGGGAGGTGCTATTTACATACTCCCAAACATTAACCATTACAAACTCCAGTATCGTAGAGTCATAGGGTTATATAGCATGGAAACAGACGCTTTGAAGAAAAATCCTTGGCTATTCATCCTATCTACGTTCCTCATAATTTTATAAACCTCTATATGGTAATCCTTCGGCCTCTGATGCTCCAGGGATAAAAGCCCCAGCCTATTCGGCCTCTCCCTCTAATTCAAACCCTCCAGTCCCAGCAACATCATTATAAATCTTTTCTGCACCACACATGACACCACTACTTACTAGTAGATTCTTACCTCTTGCCATAAGGAACCCTCATCCATCTCCAGTCCATTGCTGATTTGATTTCCAACTTTAATGTTAACATTGGGAAATGAACATTTCACCTCCCGCACAATTACATTGCACAGCCTGCCTTATTTAGTGCCTCTAAGAGAAGCATTAGATTCTGCTCCTTGGACTTTCTGCTGTTAGACCATCAATGTGAATTAACAAGCTAAACTCCATGTCTGCAGTTCAGAGGAGGCACTTATCCTACTTGATCTGTGGCCACCTCTTTGCTGCAGTAATCAAGCTGAACCTCATTATCATGTTATCATTCCATAAACTTCTGCTTTAATACTTTTCTCCAATTTTCTTTAACAGATGTAATTGTCTTTGCCTCCATAATTACCCATGGCAAAACGTTCCATGCTCTTAATGCTGCTGGGCAAAGAGTTTTCTTCTAACCATCTCAGCACTAAATTAGCGACATTTTAAAATAGGTAAAGCTCCCATTACTCATTTCACAACCTGAAGAAATAATCTTTTCCAATTCACTTTATTAAAATCCTTGAAAATTTAACAACCATTTGGGCCAATGTCGGTTAATTAAGAAACGCTGACGTGGATTTATTAAGGGAAAATTGCATTTAACAGTCTTCATTTTTGATGGGGTTGAAGGTTGCTGAGGCTAATGTTGTTGATATGGTGTGCATGGCCTTCAGAAGGCACCTCATACAGTGTCAACTTGTGGGCAAAGTTATAGCTCATGGAAGCAAAGGGACAGTGTAGAGATGGGTGTAAAATGGGCTGAGTGCCAGGAAACAGAGTACAATGGTGACGTGATGTCTTTTGAATTGGAGAAAGGTTTATAATTGAGTTCCCCAGGGGTCAGTGTTGGGACCCTTGTACTTCCTGATATACATTAATAATCTAAATCTTGATGTAAATGGTACAATTTTAAAATTTATGGATGATCTGAAAGCTGGAAACACAGTGAACTGTGAGGAGGATTATGTATAACTTCAGAAGGATCAAAAGAGTTTGTTGGGATAGGTGGTAAAGTTGCTGTTGAAATTAATGCAATGAAGTGTGAAATGATTCGTATTGATAGGATAAATACGGAGAGTGAATATTAAATCAATAGTACAATTCTAAAGAGTGTCCAGGAGCAGAGGAGCCTGCGCGTATGTGTATAAATTATTGAAGGTGGCAGGACAGATTGAGAGTGTGGTTAATAAAATATGCAGTAATTATTAATAGGGCCATCAAGTATAAGACCATGGAAGTTATGTGAAATTCGTGAAATTATGTGAAAGTCTCAACTGGAGTACTGTTTCCAGTTCTGGGTGTCACACTTTAGGATAGCTCAGGGCTGAACAGGAAGAAGGTAGCATGACGGCATTGGCACCCACTTTGTTACATAACCCCACCCCGGCTTCAATATCAGCAGTTAACCATAAAAATTACCTCCAACCCTCTCTCCTCCACCTTTCTGTCTAGGCATTCAGCGACGGATTTTAGAAACGCCGCATTAGTAAAGTCAATCACAATTCCCCATTCACCACATCTTGCCTTTCCTCTGTCTCTGATACCACAGCATCCACTTTTCCCCAATGCAAAATAAAGCTCATGGCAAAACATATATTATAAATCAAGATGGCAGCGGAGTAGGACCCCTCAGCCAAAGCTCAACTGCTCCATTTGTTTCTTTTTCTTTTTTACTTTCTCTTCTTGTGCTTTTTTCCCTTCTTCCTTCTTACTTCCCATCCTTGGCCTCAGTGTAGACTCCCGGCCTTAAGGTGAAGCCAGTGCAGACTCATAGACTCCCAGCCTAAAGGTGAATCTCGAGCAGACTCCCAGCACTCATGTTCTTGAGCCTCGAGGTGAAGCCCAGTGTAAGGCCTGGCACAGTCTAGTGGCTAGGTGTTGGTGCAGACTAGGTTAAAAAATTGTTATTCTGAGCTTTTGTATTTCTTTGTTTTTCTAATTTATTCCTGCGATTTTGTACTTTTATACATAAGATGGTGCAAAGTTCAGTGATGTTGGATTTTTTATTTCTTTATTTTTCCAATTTTTTTTCCTGAGAATTTGTACTTAAGAATTGTACCTGGGTACCTTTGTACCGAAGGTGGCACCGTAAAAGTGGCAAGTTGTAAACTTTTCACGGTATTCATCTGAGTACATGCGACAGTTAAGCTAATTCTAATTCTAATTCGAAATCAAACAACCATGTTGCACGTAGAAGTCAATGAATTATCTTTGTGCATTCTCTTAGTGCATACTTTGTGGTTGCCTTTGAACCCACTCATGCTCCTTCCCAAAACCACTCCAATGGCTACAGCTTGGCAGATGGAAGGCTGCTGACTTCCCATGGAGCAAGTATAGACTCCCAAGAAGGACGGGCTTCAGGCTGCATCAACTCAACGTCGGTGCAAATAATCTAAGCTAACTGGTTGACAGGGAACAACAAGTTCAGTTCTGGAAGGACAACTATTGGCATTTTGAGAGAGGACAACAGATTTGTGCTTCATTGAGCCATATTCTCAGCAATCCTAATAATCTAGTGGAAGACAGATTGCTGTATGAGAGTGTGCACTGGCAGCAGTGTGAGCTTACATGGCATCAGTCTGCACTTCCACTGCAGCACAAATACTGCAGAAGTTTCCGTTTGTGCTGTGATGGAAATTGATACATTAATAATCAGATATTGTACCATTTTAAAAAAAAATCAATCTTAGCCTTAAGTACAGTCAATGATGGGGCATTATCTACAATAGACTGGAGGTAGAAAATTCTAAAGATTCACAACCATTTGAATGAAGATTCACCTCCATTACCTTTAGTCCTATTGGTGATGGTGGCCTCACTAATGGTTTTTCCCGTAATGGCTGAACCATCCCCTCTACGGGGATTAGATCATGCAGCTACGCCTGAACTCCACCCATTACATCCAGCTGCTTTCTGTGAGCCACGTTCTCCTGCATAAGAGTCTGTCAGTAAATATGGTGCTATGTGTCTGGGTCCTATGGCTGTCATGGTTAATGTATGCACACACTGTGAAATGTGGGCATGAGGCTTGTGGCTATGCAAAATGTTTGAGAATGAGGTGATGCTCTGAATCTTGGATATCAGTAGAGATTGTTGGTAGGTGAGCGATGGGGGCTTGGTACATTCAGCGGTGAGCGTTGCTATTTGCACGGCTTGTGAGATATGGCGTTTGACAAAACATTTTTTGAGGTCATTCTGTTTAACTTCATAAAACCTCTCATTATTACATATACTTCTAGTCTATTCCCTCTTAGCCTTCTCAGTTTTAATATCAAGAGCCCCAGTTTCTTTAGTCTCTCCTCTCAAATGAAGCTTTTCATTTCTAGCATCATTTTTGTATCCTTTCTGTAGCCCTGTTATCTACTGAAAGCCTTACAGATTATATATGCTGCTTTTCTCTATACACTTAATCACTACTTCACAATTGCCTTAAACAGATCTGCGCTGTATCTCCTTGACTGAATCTTGCATTTCTAAATGGTTACTAACTATTCCTTTTGTCACAAAATTTAAAGTACAGATTTTCTATAATGTTATATAATTAGAATTTCAATTGTTTCCATCAAGTAAGACTTCAATAGAAAGGACGGTTGGCTGAAATGATCTTCGCTCCCTTAGCAAAATTAGTTTGAAGTGAGAATATTGCCACAGATACATTTGGAGAAGGAAGTGTAATTAGTTTAATATTTTCAGTTCTATATTTGTTGACTTTCAGCATAAAAACCATTATAAAAGTAAGTGGACAGGATAGTATCCTTGCTAAAATGATGTGTTGCCCCTTAGAGATGTATACAGATTTATTTACTGATGGAATTGTGGTATGTGAATGAATTAAATCTACATACTAACTGTCTGCAATGAGTATAAAAAGAAAATCCATACTGTCTACGATTTGCTCAAAAATGTTTACTGTAATCCTTGCAACATCTTTCAAAATTTCTTTCAATATATTTTCAGTAAAATGTACAAGTATATTTTACTGTCAAAGTTGAGCACTGATCATTGTAACATGTAAAGATATGGTCGCCGTAGTCTCGGAGGGCCAGGTGGCTGCTCTCTTAATAGGGAGAGGCGACTGGAGGTGGTTTAACCTGAGAGTCACCATGCCTCAGGAGAGCAGCTGGCTCACGCAACAACGTTACACGTGACGTGCCAGTGCTGACTTAAAAACATAAGTAAAAAGTCATTTTCTTCAGGGTGTGAACTGATGTTTCAGAAATCACAAATTTACTTCTAAGCAACTGCATAATTTTGTCAGCTGTCAAAGACCACTGTGCAGTTTTCAAACTAGATGGTCAATATTAGCCATTGGCAAACATGAATAACTATGCAAGCATATATGTTAAATCAGCCTTTTAAAAATAATAACTAATGTTTTGGAAATGATAGGCTCCTCCCTGGGAGTTAATAAATATGATAGCACATGTACGCTGCAGGTTATCTTCACATTGCCATCAATGGTTTTCGTTCCATTTGTCCAAATATATACAATGTGAATTTGTGGCAGGTCTGGTACTGTCTTTTCTAAGTCTGGTCACTCAGAATTGTGACTCACACAATGATTCATTTTAAATATGTTAGTTGTATTAAGCCACATTCACAGTTCCTGTGCTATTGCAAGTATAAATAAGAAGAGAACACGTTATTAGTAGCTTTTGTCTATCTAAATGCTCGCGGATATTTTTATGGTGTCTTGGAATATTGCCAAGTTGTTGTTGAATTTATGAGCTAGGTTATCCGAAAAGGCACAGCACCAACCTCTTAATTGCCCCGTCACCACTTTAATTTAGGGGTAAGCAATATTTACTGAATGAATAAATTATTGAAAATTACATAATAAAGGAATATTCTTTCATTGCATTATATAATATACAAATCAAAAGAACAATTTCAATACCTGTGCTTCAGAAAATCTTCCACAAATTAATGGATATGTACTGGATGGCCTCCATTACATTGGAAAAAAAAAGGATTAATTCCCTAATTATATCCATTTATGTCTGCTCTAACCAAGATCTCATCATGTGGTTGCCATGGAACATACTGCTTGTAATTGTTCAGAAGTATTCACTAATTTATTATGAAATGTATGACATAAGTATCTTAGCCACTGAGGAATATTTGATGACGGTGATCATTCACAAATGGTGAAAGGCTTGTCTTATAATTTAAGTTCTTCATTCCGAAACTGTTACAGAATTATTTTTGAATCTTGAATCTTATTATCTAATATGAAATGATATTAATATTCTGTTAAATTTATGCCATGCAAATATTTCTGCGTCCTTGTTTTTTAAATACTGTCATATTGGTTTTCTAAGTCAACACAATGATCAGGAATTTCATTCCTAGCTTAAGCTAGAACTTCTTCTCCCCTTAAGTTCACAGATGGAAGAAAAGCTGACCAAAATGACACAAACTCCACCATGCGGAGGCAGTCCTGAATACAGCCCTGGTTGATCAGGGATCAAACCCCAAATTATTAGCATCTGTTCTGATCCACACTGTTTGTGTAGTCAACTGAGCCAATCAAAATATCCTTGGCCCAAGGAGTCTGCGGTGCAATGGTAGAATACACTGTTAGGTGAATGTTGTATCGTAGAGCTATAGTGGAGTCTCCCATTTTTTCCTATCATATGGCAGATCAGAAACCTCTTCTGTTCTTAGAGCCTGCCACTGACATATGCTGGAAAGCTTTACAAGTTGATACTCAATCTGTTTGGTCACATACTGATCACATCGTGTCTTTGAGTAGGATTTAAACCTGGAGCTCTGGTTCAGAGACAGGAGCTAGACTGATATTGACAGAAAACAATTTACAGTTAGCAGATACTTAGTAGATCTCTGATGGAAATACTCACAGTGAGTCTAAGGATTTGCTGTTTTATTACAAAGGAAGTATGATGCTATGTGGCAGTCAATGTATGAAACAAAGATAGCTGTAAATTCATCATTAAATTTAAATTGAATATCACAAGAAAGAGTTCAGCAGCTGATGTTGTTGAACAATTGATGTTGAATATAGTAATCGGTGGATGATGACAGTATTTAACAGGTAGCCAATAACCTTATTGATTACATTAACTCGAGATTAAAAGCACCTTTGTGTAGCGAATTATGAATTTTAAAAAATAATTACCTTTCTTCAATTCTTCATTTCAGATGCATATAAACGGGATTATTTCTGTTTGTTACTGTCATCGACTTCAACAAACCATTATCTTCAATCTCCAGAAACTTCAAACTCTGGAAACTAACTCTGTCCATTCAGCTGGCAACCCATCAGTGGGGCTATGTTCCTTTCAAGCCCAGAGCTTTGGGTTGCGAAATGGATCAGCAGGTCATTCTCTAGCCCTCTTCTCATTGATGATGGGGAAGATCCATGCAGACCATTTGTTTGGAAACAAAGTATGTTTGACTAAAACCAGCCAACCTGGACTTCTTAATGCTGCTAGCTAATTGGTGGCTAATGTCAGCGACCAGATCTACCTGGGATCTGGCTGGAACAGGACATGTGCACGAGTTCCATGACACTAATGCCACCTCTTGTATTGGTCAATTACTTGCTGCAGAGTACAGACTATATCCACTCTACATTGATTTATAATCCTAATATCAGATTAGTATCTCCTACAGCACCAGTGCATTATTCAAATGCCCATACTTAAGAACTTGTAACAGTTGTTCATTTGATGTTGTTTGGAACTCGTTGGAGTGATTAAACTCATTTAACCTTTTGAATTCTCTCAGTCAGTGAACCAGACACTAGTCTGCAAGATATTTGGACCTAAACCCTACAAGAGGATAAAAATGACATACTAACCTGGATGGAGCAGATCAGTCACTTTTTCATAACAAACAGCCAACTTGCCTTTATCTCATTAGGGAGCAAGACTTAGGATATAATTAAAATAATAACATGCCCATTAATACCGGAGTGCATTTACAATCTTTTGCTAAATTTCACCGCAGTTATGTCATTCTGGATTAGGTGATCCCACATAAATATCTCAACATTGTCACAAAATCTATTGCCTATTGCAGATAGTGCAGGGATCCCCTGTGGCCGTTCCCCTCAATAACAAGTATACCGTTTTGGATACTGTTGCGGGGGATGACTTACCAGGGGTAAGCCATGGGGTACAGGTCTCTGGCACAGAGTCTGTTCCCTGTTGCTCAGAAGGGAAGGGGGGAAGAGGAGGACATCATTAGTCACTGGGACCTCCATAGTTAGGGGGACAGATAGGAGATTCTGCGGGAACGAAAGAGACTCGCGGTTGGTGTGCTGCCTCCCAGGTGCCAGGGTCCATGACGTCTCGGATCATGTTTTCGGGATCCTTAAGAGGGATGGGAAGCAGCTCCAAGTCGTGGTCCACATAGGCACCAACGACATAGGTAGGAAAAGGGATGGGGATGTAAGGCAGAAATTCAAGGAGTTAGGGTGGAAGCTTAGAGCTAGAACAAACAGAGTCGTTATCTCTGGTTTGTTACCCGTGCCACATGCTAGCGAGGCGAGGAATAGGGAGAGAGAGCAATTGAACACGTGGCTACAGGGATGGTGCAGGAGGGAGGGATTCAGATACCTGGAGAATTGGAGCTCATTCTGGGGTCGGTGGGACCTCTACAAACGGGATGGTCTGCAACTGAACTAGAGGGGTACCAATATTCTGGGGGGGAAATTTGCTAATGCTCTTTGGGAGGGTTTAAACTAATTCAGCAGGGGGATGGGAACCTGACTTGTAGCTCCAGTGTACAGGAAGCTGAGAGTAGTGAAGTCATGAATAAGGTTTCAAGGTCACAGGAGTGTACCGGCATGCAGGAAGGTGGTTTGAAGTGTGTCTACTTCAACGCCAGGAGCATCTGAAATAAGGTGGGTGAACTTGCAGCATTGGTTGGTACCTGGGACTTTGATGTTGTGGCCATTTTGGAGACATGGATAGAGCAGGGACAGGAATGGTTGTTGCAGGTTCCGGGGTTTAGATGTTTCAGTAAGATCAGGGAAGGTGGTAAAAGAGGAGGAGGTGTGGCATTGTTAGTCAAGGACAGTATTACAGTGGCAGAAAGGACGTTTGATGAGGACTCGTCTACTGAGGTAGTATGGGCTGAGGTTAGAAACAGGAAAGGAGAGGTCACCCTGTTGGGAGTTTTCTATAGGCCTCCAAATAGTTCCAGAGATGTAGAGGAAAGGATTGCAAAGATGATTCTGGATAGGAGCGAAAGGAACAGGGTAGTTGTTATGGGGGACTTTAACTTTTCAAATATTGACTGGAAACGCTATAGTTCAAGTACTTTAGATGGGTCAGTTTTTGTCCAATGTGTCCAGGAGGGTTTCCTGACACAGTATGTAGATAGGCCAACAAGAGGCGATGCCACATTGGATTTGGTACTGGGTAATGAACCAGGCCAGGTGTTAGATTTGGAGGTAGGTGAGCACTTTGGTGATAGTGACCACAATTTGGTTACATTTACTTTAACGATGGAAAGGGATAGGTATATACCGCAGGGCAAGAGTTATAGCTGGGGAAAAGGCAATTATGAGGTGATTAGGCAAGACTTAGGATGCATAGGATGGGGAAGGAAACTGCAGGGGCTGGGCACAATTGAAATGTGGAGCTTGTTCAAGGAACAGCTACTGCGTGTCCTTGATAAATATGTACTTGTCAGGCAGGGAGGAAACGGTCGAGCGAGGGAACCGTTTACTAAAGAAGTTGAATCTCTTGTCAAGAGGAAGAAGGAGGCTTATGTAAAGATGAGGCGTGAAGGCTCAGTTAGGGCGCTTGAGAGTTACAAGTTAGCCAGGAAGGACCTAAAGAGAGAGCTAAGAAGATCCAGGAGGGGACATCAGAAGTCTTTGGCAGGTAGGATCAAGCTTTCTAAAAGCTGCCTAAAGCTTTCTATAGGTATGTCAGGAATAAAAGAATGACTAGAGTAAGATTAGGGCCAGTCAAGGACAGTAGTGGGAAGTTGTGTGTGGAGTCTGAAGGGATAGAAGAGGTGCTAAATGAATATTTTTCATTAGTATTCACAAAGGAAAAAGACAATGTTGTCGAGGAGAATACTGAGATACAGGCTATTAGACTAGACGGGATTGAGGTTCATAAGGAGGAGGTGTTAGCAATTCTGGAAAGTGTGAAAATAGATTAGTCCCCTGGGCCGGATGGGATTTATCCTAGGATTCTCAGGGAAGCTAGGGAGGAGATTACAGAGCCTTTGGCTTTGATCTTTATGTCATCATTGTGGACAGGAATAGTGCCAGAAGACTGGAGGATAGCAAGTGTTGTCCCCTTGTTTAAGAAGGGGAGTAGAGACAACCCTGGTAATTATAGACCAATGAGCCTTACTTTCGTTGTGGGTAAAGTGTTGGAAAGGATTAGAAGAGATAGGATTTATAATCATCTCGAAAGGAAAAACTTGATTAAGGATAGTCAACACGGTTTTGTGAAGGGTAGGTCGTGCCTCACAAACTTTATTGAGTTCTTTGAGAAGGTGACCAAACAGATGAATGAGGGTAAAGCAGTTGATGTGGTGTATATGGATTTCAGTAAAGCATTTGATAAGGTTCCCCACGGTAGGCAATTGCAGAAAATATGGAGGCATGGGATTGAGAGTGATTTAGCGGTTTGGATCAGAAATTGGCTAGCTGTAAGAAGACAGAGGGTGGTGGTTGATGGGAAATGTTCATCCTGGAGTTCAGTTACTAGTGGTGTACTGCAAGGATCTGTTTTGGGGCCAATGCTGTTTGTCATTATTATAAATGACCTGGTTGAGGGCGTAGAAGGATGGGTTAGTAAATTTGCGGATGACACTAAAGTCGGTGGAGTTGTGGATAGTGCGGAAGGATGTCGCAGGTTACAGAGAGACATAGATAAGCTGCAGAACTGGGCTGAGAGGTGGCAAATGGAGTTTAATGCGGAAAAGTGTGAGGTGATTCACTTTGGAAGGAGTAACAGGAATACAGAGTACAGGGCTAATGGTAAGATTCTTGGTAGTGTGGATGAGCAGAGAGATCTTGGTGTCCATGTGCATAGATCCCTGAAAGTTGACACCCAGGTTGATAGGGTTGTTAAGAAGGCGTACGGTGTGTTAGGTTTTATTGGTAGAGGGATTGAGTTTCGGAGCTGTGAGGTCATGCTGCAGCTGTACAAAACTCTGGTGTGGCTGCACTTGGAGTATTGCGTACAGTTCTGGTCGCCGCATTATAGGAAGGATGTGGAAGCATTGGAAAGGGTGCAGAGGACATTTACCAGGATGTTGCCTGGTATGGAGGGAAGGTCTTATGAGGAAAGGCTGTGGGACTTGAGGCTGCTTTTGTTAGAGAGAAGAAGGTCAAGACGTGACTTAATAGAGACATATAAGATGATCAGAGGGTTGGATAGCGTGGACTGTGAGAGCCTTTTTCCTCGGATGGTGACAGCTAGCACGAGGGGACATAGCTTTAAATTGAGGGGTGATAGATTTCAGACAGATGTCAGAGGTAGATTCTTTACTCGGAGAGTAGTAAGGGCATGGAATGCCTTGCCTGCAGCAGTTGTAGACTCACCAACTTTAAGGGCATTTAAATGGTCGTTGGATAAACATATGGATGATAATGGAATAGTGTAGGTTAGATGGCCTTCAGATTGGTTTCACAGGTTGGCGCAACATCGAGGGCCGAAGGGCCTGTACTGCGCTGTAATGTTCTATGTTCTATGTTATTTTGAGGCTATGCCCTCTAGTCCTAGTTTCACCTGCTCGTGGAAACAACCTCCCTGCCTCCACCTTATCTATTCCCTTCATGTTCTTATATGTTTCTAAAAAATCTCCCCTCATTCTTCTGAATTCCAATGAGTATAATCCCAGTCTACTCAGTCTCTCCTCATATTCCAACCCTCTCAACTCTGGAATCAACCGAATGAATCTCCTCTGCACCCCCTCCAGCGCTAGTATATCTCTTCTCAAGTAAGGAGACCAAAACTGCACACAGTACTCCAGGTGTGGCCTCACCAGGACCCTATACAGCTGCAGCATAGCCTCCCTGTTTTTCAACTCCATCCCTCTAGCAATGACAGACAAAATTCCATTTGCCTTTTTAATTACCTGCTGCACCTGCAACCCTACTTTTAGCGATTCATGCACAAGGACACCCAAAGTCCCTCTGCACAACAGCGTGCTGCAATTTACCATTTAAAACATAGTCCATTTTGCTGTTATTCCTACCAAAATGGATGACCTCACACTTATCAACATTGTACTCCATCTGCCAGATCTTTGCCCAAGACTATCTATATCCCTCTGCAGACTTTCAGTGTCTTCCGCACACTTTGCTCGACCACTCACCTTAGTGTCATCTGCAAATTTTGACACACCACACTTAGCCCCAACTCCAAATCATCTGTGTAAATTGTAAACAATTGCGGTCCCAACAAATCCCTGAGGCACACCCTAGCCACTGACCGCCAACGAGAAAAACACCCATTTTCCCCTACTCTTTGCTTTAAGACACCACTAAGGCAGGGGATCCTGGCAAGTCGGTCAGGACAGCCTTGATGCCAGTCCAGGGGTTTGGACACGATCAGATAGCTGCTCAGGGCAGTCAGGGTCAGGTGGTCTGGGCTTCTACAATATCCTGTAGGTCCACTGAAACCAGTCCAGGAAGTCACAAAAACACACATAAGGATCTGTGCAGGTATGGCTTCTGGTTGGGGTCAGGTCTCTCATTATTCAGGGCTGTCTGACTAAATGGGTCAGGGCAGTACGCCATGGTCCATCCTGGGAGTCCATCTACTAAAATTCAAGGGAGTTTTTCAGGGGCCACTGCTGTGAGAGACAGGCTGAAGAACTCAATTGTGGGGCTTGGAGTCAGAATGCTGGGCTGGAGAGGAGATTACAATAGAGAGGGGGCAACTCAATATATTAAAGTATAGAGATGAAAGGGTGGTATGGTGGCTCAGTGGTTAGCGCTGCTGCCTCACAGTGCCAGAGACTTGGGTTCGATTCCAACAGCGAGTGACTGTCTGCCTGGAGTTAGCACATTCTCCCCGTGTCTGCGTGGGTTTCCTTCAGACCCTCTGGTTTCCTCCCACAGTCCAAAGATGTGCCGCTTGTTAAATTTGCCCGTAGTGTCCAGTGATTTGCCAGCTAGGTGGATTACCCATGGGAAATACAGAATTACAAGTAGGGTGAAGAGTCTGGGTGGGATGCTATTTGGAGGCAAGGTGTGAACTTGATGGGCCGAATGACCTATTTCCCCATTGTATGGATTATATAAAAGAGCATTTAAGGGAAAGGAATAATGCTGGAAGGGGAAGTTCATCAACAGTCAGCAGCATCCTGGCTTGGATGGGTGAGTGCGGAGGTGGGGGCGTGACCCATAGGTTATGAGCTCTGCCATGTTTACTCAATATATCTGACACAGGGGGTGTAAAAGCAGACAGATGAGGATTTAGATGGACGCACTGGGTGGACACTTGGGGAAATTCAAATATGATGGGATTGATGGACAGGGTTATGAAGAGGGGATTTTGATTGGTAGTCCATCAATAATAAGAAACTGAGCTTGAAATCTGTTGTTTTGAGGAGCAAGTCTATTTCCTTCCGTTGTACTGAAAATAACAAGTGCACAATTATGATGAAAGAGGCTGTGGGTGAAGGAAGCTGGAAGATTCCTGCCAACCCTACGTGCTATATGTGAACTTTAGGCAGCCACCTCATGTGTGTGTGTGTCTGTGTGTGTGTGTGTGTGTGTGTGGGGGACATGGGGGGGTGTGGGTGTGGGGGGGTGGGGGGCGGGTGGGTGTGTGGGGGGGGGGCCATGTGTGTGTTTGTGGGGATGTGTGTGAGGATGTATGTGTGTGGGGATGTATGTGTGTGAGGTGTGTATTGGGATGGATGTGTGTGGCGATGTATGTGTGTGAAGTGTGTGTGGGGCTGTGCGTGTGTGTGGGCATGTATATGTGTGGGGATGTGTGTGAGGGCGTATGTGTGTGAGATGTGTGTGTGTGGGGATGTGTGTGTGTGTGCGGGGGGATGTGTGTGTGTGTGTGTG
>JAHRHZ010000283.1:30524902-30572844 GCA_024137785.1 Ginglymostoma cirratum | reverse complement strand
TGTGTGTGTGTGTGTGGGGATGTGTGTGGAGATGTATGTGTGGGGGGATGTGAGCATGTGCACGCGTGAATTTGTTTTGTTTCGTACGGTCACCTAGAGTGAGGTCAAGGTTTTCTTGTCACCCCGTTGACCTTCAGTTGGCAGGCGAATGTGGAACAACAGTCTATGAAAAATCACTGGGTCTCACAGGGAGAAACCCTCCATGAAGCTTAACAAAAATGACACTGCTGACGTGTGATAAAAATGAGCTCACAGACTATTGCATAAATGGTGAGAAATTGAGAAGTGTTGATGTCCATGGCTATCCTTGATTTTGAAAATGAACTAATCGTTATTGGTGTTAGAAAGTAATATTAAGTTTAATAGTACATGTTTGGGGTCCACAGGAGGCCCAGTGATTTTTGGGTCCAACTCCATTTTCTGGGAATGCACATGGTACAGAGTCAACACAGGCTTTGTTATGTCCCAGAACACTGATACTGAATGCTGGAACAGGCCCTGAGGGCTACAGGAGTGGGAGGCCACCCTCTCCCTGTGGCTGTGAACATGACTGCTCCTCTGAATTTCTATGTGACTGGATTCTTTCAGGGAGAGATGGGTGACCTGCATGGGATCTCTCCCACAAATGAATCATGGCAGTGACTGATGCCATCTGGACAAGACTGCAGCAGTTCATTTCAGTCCCCTGCTCCGAGGTCAGTGCAGCAGCCTCGGCAGTTGACTTGGGAACATAGCTGGCTTCCCATAAATGCAGAGTGTCATTGACAGCGTTCAACAAGGGCTGTGATGGAGCAGATGATGGGCTGTTTAAGATGCAGTTCCGCAGCTTGGAATGGGCTCAGTTGTAGCTCTGAGAGAGTATCAGCCATGTTGGCTATGATCTGTGAGCAGTGTGGCTTTGTGGTTGTTGTGCCATGAAGTGAGGGATGTCAAATTGCAAATGCTTCCTGTGCAAAGTGGCCTTTTCAAGATGGTATAGATACAAGGGATTTCCATCTTATTGTTTCAGGAATACTGTTTGGTAAGGTTGGGCCAGAATCGGTCAGGATAGATGCAGGTCGTTATTGAGGCAAATTGGTAAGAATCAACAACAAATCTCATTGGGGCTAGCATTGAGAACCCATTGAGAACACGACACAAATTAGCACAAATAACATAAGATTTGGCCGATTGTACTGAATATCTTCCATCCGCTGACTCCATCTATACTTCCTGCTGCCTTGGGAAAACTACCAACATAATCAAAGACCCCAAGCACCATGTTAAACTCTCTGCCACTCTCTTCCATCGTGCAGAAGATATAAAAAGTTGAATACATGTACAAATAGAATAAAGAATAGCTTTTCCCTGCTGTTATCAGACTTTTGAACGTAACTCTCAAATGTTAATTCTGATCTCTCTCTCTCTCTCCGCACCTTCTCTGTGGCTGTAACACTGCATTTTGTATTCAGTTCTGCTATCCTGATGCACTTTGTCAGGTATGATCTGCCTGTATAGCATGCAAAACAACTTTTCACCACATCTCTGTACATGTGACAATAATAAATCAATCAATCAATCAAAAAACTTTGTTTGATACCAATAATACCAGTGGTATTGCCTAACCATTGACACCTATCCAATTCCAGAATTTTTTTGCTTCAGTCCTGAAATCAACTTACTATACTGCATTTCATTTCATCCAGCCTCTAATAGCTCTCACATTCCCTGATCTTTATTTAAGCTGTTGATGATAATGTAAAACCCCTGGGCTGCTAGAAGAACATTGAATGAATGAAATATGAAATGAAATTCAGCCATATACAGTACATAATTATAAGTTGCAAAGACATTCTAATTAGTGTCTATGTGTTGGCTAGTCTATAAACTGAGGAAAAGAGCAGTATTACAATGAGAGTTGAAGATTCTGAAGACAAAATCAGAAGTACAAATTCCTAATCAAATACTTCAATCAAAAAAAAGGGATATGGGAGGTTATTAAATTTATCTTAATCCACTGATGAATTTAATAAAGAAGTAATCAAAGATCATTTGAAGACTTTTGTGCCTGGATGTAGGGATGACAAGCTTGAATAAAAGGCAAGTCTTTGAGGCTTCTGTATCATTTTATTACATGATACATTCAGATTCAGATTTAAAAAGGAATGCAAATGAGAGAAAAATGCTTCACAGAAAATAATCATTTGCCTCCTTTGTAAGTATTCATAAATAAAATCACGCTAACAATAGGTTTTTTTACTGTCACATAATTTCTGCTGTCGAGACTGTATCTCATTACTGCTGCCAAAGTTACATGGGACTTATTCATATTTTAGAATCTAATATTTACAAGCTGTATCACAAATGGTGGATTCATTTCAGCCTACTCTCTTTAAAAAGATCAATACTTATCATCTACCCATCTTCCACCTTCTTGCAAGATCCACATATTTATTGATTCCTTCAGTATAAAGAAAGATATCAATCTTAATGGAATCCACTTAAGCAGTCATTTGCTCCCCTTCCTTCAAGAACTAGGATAGTGTTCCCCTTGTTCTCATTTTTCAACCCACCATATTCAAAGAATTGTCCTTTGCCCTTTCAGCTGCCTCCAGCACGAAGCCACTTCCGAGCACCTTTCTATAATCCTGAAAGGAGTGTTCCTCCTGCCATTCTAATCTATTCCTGAGGAACCTCCAACACCCTGTCCTATTCCCATGGCGCCTTTCTATGCTCATATGATATAGAGATGCAAAAGGTGCCCTTCTAGGTCCTCCCATCTCAGCATTCAAGGTCCCAACCTCATTTTCCAAGTGGAATAATGATCTAATTGTACCTCTTTAAATTAATATTTACTCCTCATGGTGTGGCCCCAATGGAGAACAAAAGCAGACTGATTGACAGCTTTGTAGAAAAACTCCATTGAAGCCTGAGCTGGTGCTTCTAGTTACCTGTCACTTTAATTCTCTACCTTGCTCCTACTCTGACCTTTTAATTCTTTGCTTCCTGCAGCGCTCAAGGTGTAGAACCTCATCTTTCGACTGGACACTTCACAATCTTCCAGACTCATCATCGGGTTTCACAATTTTAGACAACTTCTGCCCCATTCTGTTTCTTTTCTTGTTGTTGGTTTTATTTCCCTCCTGTTTCCCTTTTTCAATTTGTTTTTAGTTTAAAGGCTGGGAAGTTGTTTAGAACTTTTATAAAACATTGATTCATCTGTAACTAGTGGGGAAAGTGCTAGAGTCTATCATAGAATCCCTACAGTGTGTGAGCAGGTCATTCAGCCCATCGAGTTCACACTGACCCTCCAAAGTGCATCAGTCAGACCCACCCCCTAAACTATCCCTGTAATCCTCCATTTCCCATACCTAATTCATCTAGCCAGCACATCCCTGGACACTATGGGCAATTTAGCATGGTCAATCCACCTAACCCCAACATCTTTGGACTGTGGGAGGAAACCAGATCATCAGGAGGAAACCCATGCAGGCACAGAGAGAATGTGCAGACTCCACACAGAGAGCGGCCCAAGTGTGGAATCGAACCTGAGTCCCTGGTACTCTAAGGCAACAGTACTAG
This sequence comes from Ginglymostoma cirratum, assembly GCA_024137785.1. Lineage (NCBI taxonomy): Eukaryota > Metazoa > Chordata > Chondrichthyes > Orectolobiformes > Ginglymostomatidae > Ginglymostoma > Ginglymostoma cirratum. Next base: position 30,569,283 of record JAHRHZ010000283.1, on the reverse strand, counting down.
CCACTGAGCCACCATGCTGCCCTATGTAATATCATATAATACGTAATAACAGAACATTTGGAAAGCATTAATGAAATTGGGCCAAGCCAACATATGTTTATGAAAGGCATAGCATGCTTAACAAAACCATTGCAATTTTTTGAGTTAGCTAGTAGTGTAGATAAGGGAGAACCTGCAGGTGTTGCGTATTTGGATCCTCAAAAGGCTTTAGTAGGGTCCCTCATAACTGATTAGCGGACAAATTTAAAGTAAATGGAATGGGGGTAATATATTGGTATGGATGGGGAATTGGTTGACACACTCCAAACAGAATGGGAATAAACGGATCTTTTTCCAAGCAGCAGGAAGTGGGTAGTGGGGTATCTCAAGGATCAATGCTTGGGTCCCAGCTATTCCCAATTTATGTAAGTTGCCTGGATGAGGGAACCAAATGCAACATTTACAAGTTTGCTGATAAGACAAAACTGGGTGGGATTGTGAGTTGTGAGGTAGATGTAAGGAGGCTTCAAGGTGATTTAGACAAGTTAAATGAGTGAGCAAACACATGGCAGATGTGATTCAACGTGCCTAAATATGAGGTTATACACTTCGGTGTGAAAATCAAAAAGGCAGAATATTATTTAGATGGTGATATATTGGGAAAAGCGGATGTACAAAGGGATTTTGGTGTCCTCGTATATCAATCAATGAAAGTAGACAGGCAAGTGCAGCAAACAATAAAGGAGGTAAACGGTTTATTGTCCTTCATTGCAAGAGGATTTGAATTTAGGAGTAGGGGTGACTTACTACAGCTATGCAGGATCTTGGTGTGACCACACTTAGAATATAGCATGTAGTTTTGGTCTCCCTGCCTAAGAAAGGATTGAGTGCAGCAGAGGTTCATTAGACTGATACCAGGATGGCAATACTGTCCTGTTGGTTCAATTGGACTCTTATTCACGAGAGTGTAGGTAGATGAGCAGAGACTTGATTGAAATGTATAAAATTCTAACAGGGCAGAACAGGTTATATGCAGGGTGGATGTCTTCCCTGGTTAGAACCAGCGGTTACAGCCAGAGTTCCCTTCAATTCTCTTTCCAGCAGTGTTAGTCTCCAAATGTGAGCACAACTATAACTAATGGAATTGGAACTGAATGCCACAATCATAGTGTTGAGGTCGACCTTTGTGTGAGAAACTCTGGAGAGTAATGCCACGCGGCTTAGAGGCAAATTTTTCACAGTCTTAGGATATGTGGTAGTCCATTTAAGATTGAGATAAGGAAAGACTTCATCACTCAAAAGGACCTGGTAGAAATCTGTGCCACAGAAGGCTGTGTGGAGGCCAAGTCACTGAATATGAAAGCCACTGAAAGGGATCTATTGTTTTTTACATTTTAAAGGCATCTAAGAATAAGGGGAAAAAGCAGGAATATGGCATTGAGGTAGAAGATCATCCATGATCATACTAAATGGTAGAGCAGGCTTGAGGGCTGAATGGCCTACTCCTGCTCGTAGTTTCTATATTTCTATGTAACTAGAGCATTGCATCCAGTTCTGGTCACCAGGATTTAACAAGGATGTTGTGAGGAATCCTGAGGGTGCAGATGGTTTAATCTTAATAGCTCCAGAAATAAGGGACTTTGGCTCTCAGGTTAGGTTGGAGAAGCTAGGAGATTGGCAGACAGATCATGGAAGGCAATGCAGGTCATACCAGGCACCATGCGTACCAGGCTTGGTGTGGTCATTAGGTGACCCCCACCAAGTCTCTATTTCCTTTTTTACCTATACTCCATGGGCAGCATAGTCCAATTAAATCCCTATATGTGCCGACCCACCATATCAACCCGAGCTTCCAACTGTCCTCCTTACCAATTAAGCCCTGTCACTACACCTTGGTGATGCTGACCATCATATTGTGCAGATCCTCCATTGAAATAATGCCGGTGGTGGTCTTGACTACCTATTAAACCCCCTCTCAGTATCCCAATTACTGCCATTCACTACCAGCTCCCATCCTCTCATTTACTGTGATTTCCCCTCTACCCATCACCATCCATGTCTCCTCAACATCCCAGGCTGCTGCCTACAATCCCCAGTAATTATTATCTCAACCTCCATTTCCCTACAGTTTCCAAAATGCACCCCCTCCCCAAACACTTCCCACTGATGTGCAAGACTGTGGCCCCTTCCCTGGAATGTACCGAGACAGTCCTCCTGCCTGTGACCCGCCCAATGGTCACTTGACCTTGCCCAAGCCCCTAAACTGGGAGCAGATGCTGACCTTGACTTACAGCACTGGGGCACCCTGACTGGCATGTTGACTTTAGTGAGGAATATTCCACTTCGATTTTGAGACATCATCACTTTGTTGAGCCACAAACAATATTTTTGCTGTAATAACACAGTGTGGAGCTGCAGGAACACAGCAGGCCAGGCAGGATCAGAGGAGCAGGCAAGCTGATGTTTCGGTTTGGGACCCTTCTTCAGAAAAGGGTCCCGACCTGAAATGTCAGCCTTCCTGTTCCTCTGATGCTGCCTGGCCTGCTGTGTTCCTCCAGCTCCACACCGTGTTATCTCAGACTCCAGCATCGGTAGTTCTTACTACCTCTGATTGAATATTTTTGCTGTGCAGCCCACCATAAATGTACGTTTGACGTTGCATTGGATCATTGAACAACATGCCCACCTCCTTGACTGATGACTGTTGACAAGCATGACAAGCTTTCTGGCTTTCTTTCTGCGCGACACTGTAAGACATAACAGAAGTAATGTGTGCATTTACAGGGGTCACTGACAAGGTGAAGCACTGAAAGACAAGGCAAGCAAGCAGCCCTCAGATGCAGCTTGAACCAATCCTTGAGCTGGGTGCCTGAGCTTGTGTATAAAGTGTCCTTGCAGTAGTATTGCAATTCAAGGGTCTGGTCACTCCAAAGTTCAACACTGAACTGCACAAGGGCACTGTAATTGGTTTCGAAATGTGACATGATGGTGTGGAGAGGGTGGCAATGTGTCAGATGCCAACATCTGTGGATATGGGATGAATGTAGCCACTGCCCATGAGCGTGTCCTGGGATGTTGGTGCCAGTGTCCAAGATAGCTGTCCAGAGGGACAAGAAGTCAGCTGCAGTTGACAGGTACCTGCTCTGACTTTCATGTTGGAAATTCTTGATGTCTAATTTCTTACAGCAGGTGGCAGAATAGGAAGCTGCATATTAGCAAAATGAGATTCAATGCTTGTGAGGGTGATAATGATCAATAATCCTCTTTAAGATGTAGCACCTTGCCACTTTCCAGTGAGAATCTCATATCAACACTTGAAACTTATTTGGAAAATTGGACCTGTTGTTCCTAACATCAAGAAAGGCCTCGCTAGACTTCTCATGTAAATCTCCCAGGTTTCTGGCCATATCAGAACAGTCAAAGCCTTATAAGATTCTGCCTGAAATGTTTAGGTGCCTGAAATTTTGCACATCCCACATCCAAGTCCAATAACTAAATTCTTTGCTATTTATTTTTTGTTATAAGGCAAATTAGAAATAGCTAGGGTTCTGAAGAAGTATCATATTGGGTTTGAAATGTTAACTTTGTTTCCCTATCCACATCTGCTGCCAAACCTGCTGAAGTTCTCCAGTATTGTGTTTTTATTGCAAATGAATAACTGTTTTCAAAATATATTTTAAAAAGAACAAATTATTCCTAGTAACATGCTTAAACAAGTGCAGCATTGTGGAGCATGGATTGGATGGTAATGGATGGGTAACCTTGCCTATATCTTATTTCTAAAATATACATACAGAAATATTTCATCCTACATTACATATATTTTGAATCAATATTGAATAAGGAGAATTAATGACTACTTTCCTGTTGAAAAAAAGCTACCATTGCAGGTGTGGGCTGCTAACTATGTGGGTAGTCAACTTCTAGTATATTCTCAACTGTGACTTCAATTGAGTTTGAAAAGTTAGTTGTCAGCCAACATACTGGATGCAAGTCTGTATGAACTAGACGTCATACGGATCTGAGTGAGTAAGTAATCACAATGAAAAAGAATCTCAGAAATTCTCTACCTTGTGAAATTTCAAACTTTTGTTCTGCACTACTTTAACTCAATCAGAACACTTAAAAATGGTCACTTATGGGATTACTACTCGATAAGGTAGAGATTTACAAGTATGTACTTTCAGCATCAAATTGACTGCACACCAGGAATTTGAGCAGATAGGTCAACAGACCTGCAGGATCTTTCATCCTATTGTCTGGAAAATTCTTCCTGATCACTGCCTGCACTCCTCATGCACCCTCCTGACTTTCCTCTGGATGGTCCCAGCAGGCATAGCTCGACTCTGAAAATACAACCTCACAATGGTTTACTTTGATAGCTTATGCTTTAGCTACAGATATTTAGAGCAATGGGAAGGAGGTATCAGTGTCTGATTTGGTACAAGAAATTTAAGGACAAGTTATCTTCAGCACATGTTTTCATACATGACTCAGAAGCCAATGAATAAATAATAATTATACTTTAATATTATCGAAGAGTTATATGACAAATAAATCTTTGCAACATTTAGTAATTAGATATGTTGAGTTTCTGAGTGATCCAACAAACGTTTTAAAGTTTCCTTCACATCCTTTCTGGTTATACTAAAGTGTCCCGACCTAAAATGTCAACCGTCTGCTCCTCCGATGCTGCCTGGCCTGCTGTATTCTTCCAGCTCCATACTGTGTTATACTAAAGTGAATGTTTTGATTGGTTATGCAATTAATTCTGATGTTGACTTCTGAGGAAATCTGAGAGATTGGTTTCCAAAAGGCACTTGATAAGGTACCATAATAACAGCTTACTGCGCAGGATGAGAGCTCTTACACTGGAGTTGATTGACTAACGTAGATATGGAATTGCCTGACAAACAGGAAATACAGAGTTGGGAAAAATGAGCCATTTTCAATTTACAAACTATAGTCAGTGGAGTCCACAGGGGTCAGTGTTGGGTCTTCAATTAGTTATAATAGATATTACTGACTTGGATGAAGGGACTGGCAGTATAGTAGCCACCTTTGTTGATGAAACAAAGACAGGCAGTATAACAAGTTGTGAGGAGTCTGCAAAGTGATAAAGGTTGTTTAAGTGAATGGGCAAAAAAAATTTGTCATATGAAGTACAATGGGGAAAATATAATATTGTTCATTTTAGCAGGAAGAATAGAAAGTAATTCTTTTATTTCTTTAATTTCTCCGTTTGTTTTCTACATTCTGATTGCTTCAATCCATGCACTATTTCTGTTGAATTCTCCAATTCATCTCTATTGAGGTCACTGTGAAATTTGGGACCAGGGTCCAAAGATGACTCTCCAATTTTCTCTTCCAGTATTCATAGTAAGATTGTAAATTGTATGGATTAAAATAACCATACCTGAATGCTTTGTTCCCAAACTTTCCTTCTGTGTTCTGCCTTTGTCAGAGTCATTCTCAGTGCAGAAAAGCAAAGAATCTATTATTAAGCCGGCCTGTTCTTCAAAATGACCTGCATACTATGGAACATAACTGATTGAAATGTAATTCTCTGTTTTGAATGCAATTCAGTTCCAAAATACATTCAACTACTCCACAGGCAATTCATAGCAGCAATTTGCAATAAAGAAATAAAACAGCCAAGTTTATAACAAAATTGCAAAAAAAAACTTTGTAACTGTGAATTGGTAACCCCACTAATACATCAAAATGTGACTGCACAAACGCAGTAGAACTATTTAAAGGAACTGGCTTCTGCTGAAAGCACTACCTTAAGTTCCTTGCTTTTACTGTTATCATTTCAAACTGCAAAAGATGAAAAGGTTACAAGTGTAAATGAGACAACTGCAAGATGTCTCACAATAACGGTGCAAGTTGCCTGTTTTCAGCCCCCATTGGTCTTCATCTGACTGCTATTTATGTACAGTTATGAAAAATTACTTTTCAATACATTCTTGCTTTTAAACTAACTATGCCCTTATAAAAGTATCTTCTTTCATGGGTTTATTTTTAAGTTAAAAAATGGACAATTAATGCTAATTGCCTTTCAGAAGAAATGACAGCAATTTTACAGATAAAGTTAGCTGTGATGCCCCAATGACAATAATTTCTACTACACCCCAAGAAACGCACAAGTGTACTGTTTGGGACCAGTACCTGATGAGATCAAATTATGATCTAAAATAGTATGTGGCCTGATTAACATATTGTACAAAGTGTGATGTTGATGATTTAACTATTGATAATTAGTGATAGAATCTGATCTGGATCAAAAGAATGCAAATGATTTATTAATTAACACTTGTGTAACAAAATTAAGAAGTGTTTTTATTGTTGCTAATAATGGTGGGCAAATTCTTGGTGGCCAATTTCCTGTTAATTGGTTTTTGAAGGGTCAATCCATTTTCCAGGTGCAAAACGAAGAATAAAGGGGCACAGCTCTGTTATACCACATGAGTGTGATGTGCTTGCGAGGCCTGAGGTTGTTCTCGTTTCTTGGAAGCAGCTTTTCTAATAGCAAGCTTTCTTTTGCAATGGCAAAGCCTACTGAACCTCTGTTGTGTACGTTTTTGGACGGACCCCTCAATATCTCAAGGCTGAAGTATCTGTTCCATTTCTTGCAACCTACTGGCTGACCAGTGACTGTCCCATCCTGGTTTTCAAAGAGGTGTGAAAATATAATTTGCGACACCAGGGCTGGCTGTCATTCTTGAAGCTAGTAGCATGCTTACATTTTGACATCACAGAACTCTCCTGGGATATGACTGGTCTCTCAAGAGTGTTCTACAAATACAGCTAGTGCTGCTGCAGTTGTACAATGACTACTTCAGGACTATATTTTCATCTCTCCCAGCAGATGAATGACTAACATGATTGGCATTAGCATGGCACATCATCCTGTATAGCAAATGAGTAGCCCAAGAGGCAACTGCAGTACATTAGCAGCTGTTTTACATTAGTTGCTGTTTGTCCCAGTCCTGTTAACCTAAAATCAAAAGGCAAAACCAGTCTAACATGCTAAGTGGCTGGGACATTGGTGGACGATACTAAATACATCTGAGTATAACATACCATAAATAAGATTGAAGAATTAAAGATCTGGAAGTCATTTCAGACTTATTCCTCAATACGTCCAATCCATACAGAGCGTTGATCAACATTACCAATAAAACATAGACTATTGCAGAACCAGAGCAGGAGGATTTAAATCAAATTAAACAGTTTTGTGATGCAGTGATAGTGACGCTGTCTCCAGGCCTGAAATACTAGGTTCTGCCCAAAGGTGTGTCATACCATGTCTCAGCATGTTATTTCAAATAACTACAAGCTAAATAAAGTTATGATTAGCCTGTTCAGTACTCTGGTCTGACTGAGGAAACATAAAGCACTAAAGGCAGCAGGGAAATGAGGCAGAAGACTGATCTCCATTGAAAGAGGTGTCAATAATGAGGAAAAATTGGAGTAATCTGAGTTGTCAGCCTTAAACAAATGTGTCATGGGGTGAATGTTGTGCAAACTTCATAAAAAAAATGTTAAATGGAATTGTGACAATAGAGTAAAAGGATAAAAGGAACAGACATCCGTCAAAAATGAACTAGCATCCCGACAGAGGTGCATCATTGTTGTTTTGGATGGATGAACTAAGGCTGGACAAACAGGGAGGGAAAAGTGAAAGTATGGTTTGGCAGAGCTATAGAAGTGACTTGTTGCTTCCAATGACATTTGTCATTCTGTGGCTTCAGCGTGGCTCAGTAGATAACACTCGTACCTCGAGTTAGAAGTTTATGGCTTCAAGTTCCACAGCAGAATTGAGTATCTATCTCAGCTGGCACGTCAGCACAATAATGACAAGCTGCTGTATTAACAGTGGTGCCCTTGTTTTGGATGATGTGTAACAGTGGTCATATCTTCCTGGTCAGGTAAAGAATTCCATGATTGTATTTAAAGAGAAATGGGACACTATCTAGATGTACATCTCAGCATCCATCTCACAACTAATATCATCAAAAAGAACCTGGCCAAATTTTGAATACATTTTTTTGTCAATAAGACCTTGCTTTGTGAAAACTGGGTGTAGTATCTACCTATATACTAGCAGTTAATTTCAGAAGTATTTTATTGATGTTGGAGAAGAGTGGTGTGGTTGATAGTATCTGAAGCTGCAAAATCTTAGGAGAGTGAGCACACATGATACAACATTGTCAAAGTCACAGAAAATGTCATCTTGCAGCATAAATTATTAGAACATATGGTAGCTTTGAGATGTTCTATAATATTATGGAAGCAATAATATGAGAAATTTAAATCTTCATTTAGATTTGATGAATCTAATTGGCAAAGGTAGCCTTGAGAACAAGATCACATATTGTACTTGGGACAATCTCTTAGAACAATACATTGTGAATTAACCGGGGAACAGGACATTTTAGACATGGGACTATTTCATGAGAGAGGATTAATTAATGATCACATATTCAGTTTAAGGATGTGAAATTTGAGTGCAAAACTATTGCGTGAAATAAATAAAGGCAATTATAAAGGTACAAAGAAAGAGTTAGCTGAAGTGGACGTGGAGTATTGGTAAAAAGGTGATAATCAGTGGAAGATATATAAACGATCTTTCATATATCTCTCAACAAATATATATTCTATTGAGAACGGAAGATTCTATGAGGACAATAAACAATCCATGGTTAAAAGCATCCTAAGAATATTAGAAAATCAAAGCAAAAAAGGGGAGAAGAAGTTAAAACAGTTACAATCATGAGAGAGAAATTATGAGGAAAACTCATGGGACTAAAGGTTGACAAGTCCTTGGAGCTGTTGGCCTGTATCATAAAAGAAGAGCTAACAGAGATTCAAAAAACACGCTCCCAATCCCGCCGCACGCCTTCGGAACACAATCCCACAGATGTGTAAGTCCGAGTGTAGCCTTATGACTTATAAGCAGACAGTGCTCCTTTAAATGATGAGCTGGCTGTTCTCCTACAGTAATCAAAAGGTTTAAAACAATCACATTCCAAGCATTATTGATCGACTCAACAACACCCTTTTGTTGGAGATTTTCTGAAATAATGACAATTAAAATAGTAAATTTAGTGGAGGAATTACAGAAAGCAATGGCACATTATGGTTATAAATTATGTAGCTATCGTTCTGGTGCAAAGTAATTTTATTTGATTAGTGATAAAACTGAAGTTTATATAAGACTGCTCAAACACTAGAAAAACAGCAGAGAGTACTTCGATAAATGGAAGCCAATCTCTGCAGCAATACTTCTTTGTTGTTTCTGCAAATTCAAACGCTGCTTAAGAGGTCCAATACTGCAGTAAGAGTTTGTTTTGCTCCTGCAGTTGCAAACTTATACAATGTAAATGATATTTGAAAAAGTCCTCATCCTGTCTTTGGCAAAGTTTACATCAGTCCAGAGTTCAGAAAAATGCAACCCAGTAAGTGCTCAGTGTTTGCTTTGTTCAGATTTTCAGAGGAAATAGGAGCACTGACCTGTTGAGGGCTGCCTGAAGCGTGGACAGCTAAGGGTTTGAAATGCAAACTGAATGCACTAGTTGTTATTGCGTTTTACTGTTTCAAAGCAAACAGCTTTTTGTCGATCAATGCATACGTGGTGATTTACTTTGCTGGCTGTTTTCTTTGTTACATAATAGAGTTACTTTTCAGTTATTCTTCAGCTAAACTGATGCCAAAGCTCTCATAATAGCACATTGAACATTTCCCTGTGATTATCAGAGAAAAGCAGACTCACATAAAGGTTCACTGTTTGTGTCAGATGAATCACAACAGTTTCAGTAACTCCACATCTTACTGACATTCACCAAAAATCTTTTTGTCATTTAAACAGTGGTGAAAGTATCTACAAACTTCTTTTTATGCTGCTATCAGTCGTTCAAGGGGCATTTTTATGCAGAAGTTACTTGGGCTCTCTCACTTAAGGCTTTGATCTGCTTTACTATCATGTTGGCCGAGATTACACGAGACTGCAGAGTACACAAGGCTGTCTGCTCTTGACTCAAATATAAAAGAGAGCTGTTTATATTCAGCAACTGATTAGCCAACTCAGTTAATATTTGCATGATGGGAAGATATTCAGTTTTTTATGTGACACTGGTTTTAATTTAGCTAGGAAGAAAGTTGCTGGTGTGTCACAAAGAGCCAATCTGACATCAGTAAGGAGGAGAAATCTCTCGTGGTCTGTTTCAGGCCTAAATTGAGCAACTCACATGGGAGAACATTGGAATTTGAGGACAGCATCGTATTCAGCCTGAAGTTTAACTAATATTATCTAAACATTTGCTTCACTGGTAGAAAAGATGGAGCAACAACAGGAGGGTGAGGGCTTTGCCTGCTCTTACAGGATCGACAGGAATGACAATTGAATTTTAATAAAATAACTTGTTGATTGCTGCATAAGCCACAATGGTCAGTGAGGAATCTGAGCTGGATCCAACATTACCCTCCACATTTGGTTAGGGGATTAATCATGTTTTGGTCTCTTTTTATTCATTCATTGGATATATCCATCTGCCAATTCTTCTATTTCCTTCACAGCCTACTTTCCTATCTATTTTTATATCATCTGCAAACTCAGTCACTATGCCTTCAATCCTCTGAGTTAAGTCATTGTACAAATGGATAAAGATTGAAGGCCCAGCAGAAACCCCACTCATCACATTCAGGCAATCTGTAAAAGACACATTTATGCAGATCCTCTATTTTCTGGCAGCTAGCCAATCTTCTTTTCATGTAAGCATATTACTTCCTACAGCATAAGCTCTAACTTGCACAATAACCTTTAATGCGAACCTTGTTAAATACCTTCTGGAAATCCAAGTACAGTTGATCGATGGGCTGTCTTTATTCACAGCATGTTACAACTTCAAAAAAATTCTCATTGGTTGGCTAAACATGCTTTGCCTTTCATAACGCCATGCTGACTGTTCCCAATTTTGAAGTCTCCAGTCATAACCTCCTTATTAATTGATTCTAATAGGTTCTCAATGACATAGGTCAACTTAACTGGTTGATAGTTTCCTGCTTCCAAATCTTCCTGAACAGAATGTTATATTTGCTGTTTTCCAGACTAATGGAACATTTCCAGAGTATACTGAAGTTTGGAAAATTAACACTAACGCATTGATTATCTCATTAGTTCCCTCTTATAAGGACACCTAAGATGAAGCCCATCAGGACCCAAAGACTTATCAACTGATGGCTCCATCAGTTTGCTCAATAAAGCTTCTCTAGAGATTGTAATTTCACGAGAGTTCTCGCTTTCTATAACTTCCTGGTTAACAGATACAACTGGGATGCTTCTGTATCAAAATATTGTGAAGTACATCTAATATTTCTTTATTGTCTATGATTAACTTCACATTCTTACTGTCCAGAGGAGCAACATCCATTTTACATTTTCTTTACCTTGTAGATACCAATAGAAACGTGCACCACCTGCTTTTATATTCCCAGTAGCGTCCTCTCATGCTGTAGTTTATTAGTCCTGATTAATTGGATTGCAATGGTTCAAGAAGTCAGCTCCTCTCAAAGGCAAATAGGGATGGGTAAGAAAATGCTGGCACAGCTGGCAGTGCCCACATTCCATGATTGAATAAACAGAAACTTTTTAGCCATTAACTACCATTTTTTTATTCTGACTAGGTGCTGGCCTAGTGGTATTATCACTAGATTATTAATCCAGAATCTCAGCTAATGTTCTGGGGACTCAGGTTCAAATCCTGCCATGGTATGTAGTGCAATTTGAATTAAATATAAAGAGAGAAAGCAAAATCTGGAATTAAGAATGTTGCCCACAAAACCACTGTAGATTGTCAGAAAAGCCCATCTGGCTCAATAATGTCATTCATTGAAGGAAATCTGCCATCCATCTCTGGTCTGGCCTACATGTGATTCCACATCCACAACAATGTGACTAACTCTTAATTGCCCTCTGAAATGGCCTAGCAAGCCACTCAGTTTTATCAAGTGCTATGAAATCTCAACAAGGAGATGAAATTAGATGGAGCACCTCGCATCAACCTAGGCGCAGGAAAAGATAACGGCAGAAACAGACCTGATGACCCTGCAAAGTCCTCCTTACTAACACCTAGGGCTAATGTCAAAACTGAGAGAGCTGTCTCACAGACTCGTCATGTAACAGACTGACATACTCATAAAATCATACCTGACAGACACCACCATTGATATCCCTGGATATGTCCTGTCCTACCAGCAGAACAGACCCAGCAGAGGTGACAGCACAGTGGTATATGGTCGGGAGGGAGGTGACCCAGGACTCCTCAACATTGAATCTGGATCCCACAAGGTGTCATGGCTTCAGGCTAAACATGGGCAAGGAAACCTCCTGCTGATTATCACATACCGTCCTCCCTCAGTTGATGAATCAGTGCTATGCCATGTTAAACAACACTTAGAGGAAGCTCTCAGAGTGGCAAGGGTGCAAAATTTACTCAGGATTGGGATTTCATGCCCACCACCAAGAGTGGCTTGGCAGCAAACTACTGATCAAGCTGGTCAGGCCCTAAAGTTCATAGCTGCTAGACTGGGTCTGCAGCAGCTAGTGAGGGAAGCAACAAGAAGGTAAAACATACTTGATCGCATCCTTACCAAATCTGCTGACTGCAGATGCATCTGTCCATGATAATATCAGTAATAGTGACCATGGCACAGTCTGTGAGGGGATGAAATCCCGCCTTCACTTTGAGAATACTCTCCATCGTGTTGTGTGGCACTATCACTGTACTAAATGGGACAGACTTTGAACAGATCTAGCAACACAAGACTGGGCATCCATGAGGTGCAGCAGCAGATCCATCAACAGCAGCAGAATTGTACTCCAGGACAATCTGCAACCTCATGGCCCGGTATATCACCGACTCAACCATTACCATCAAGCCAGGGGATCAACCCTGGTTAATGAAGAGTGATGCTAGGAGAAGCACCAGGCATACCTGAAAATGAGGAGTCAACCTGGTGAAGTTACTAGGCAGGACTACTTGCACACCAAATAGCATAAGCAGCAAGTTATAAACAGAGTTAGGCAACCCCACAATCAATGGATCAGATCTAAGATCTGCAATCCTGCCACATCCGGTCGTGAATGGCGGTGGACAATCAAACAATTCAATGGAGGAGGAGACTCCACAAATCCCCATCCTCAACGATGGAAAAGTCCATCAGTGCAAAAGTTAAGGCTGAAGCAGTCGCAGCAATCTGCCAAATGGATGATCCATCTTGGCCTCTGCCAGTGCTCCCCAGAATCACAGATATCAATCTTCAGCCAATTCGACTCACTCCATGTGATACCAAGAAACCATTGGAGGCACTGGATCCTGCAAAGGCTATGGGCCTTGACAACATTCTGGCAATGGTATTGAAGACTTGTGTTCCAGAACTTGCCACACCCCTAGCCAAGCTATTCTAGTGCAGTTATATCATTGGCATCTACGCGGCAATGTGGAAAATAATCCAAGCATATCTTGTACACAAAAACAGGGCAAATCCAACATGGTCAATTACCTCCGCATCAGGCTGCTGTCAATCTTGGCTAAAGTGATAGAAGGTGTCATCGACAATGCTATCAAGCAGCACCTGCTCAACAGTAACCTGCTCAGTGACGCCCAGTTTGGGTTCCGCCAGGGCCACTCATCTCCTGACCTCATTAGCGCGATGGCCAAGCATGGATAAAAGAGCTGAATTTGAGTGACAGTCTTTGACATCAAGATCGCATTCAACTGAGTGTGGCATTATGGAGCCCCAGCAAAACTGGAATCAATAGATATCTGAGATAGTAGGAACTGCTGATGCTGGAGAATCTGAGATAACAAGGTGTAGAGCTGGATGAACTCAGCAGGCCAAGCAGCATCAGAGGAGCAGGAAAGCTGACATTTCGGATCTGGACCCTTCTTCAGAAGAAAGAACGTGTGAAGACCCGGATCTGGACCCTTCTTCAGAAAAAAGAACGTGTGAAGACCCAAAACGTCAGCTTTCCTGCTCCTCTGATGCTGCTTGGCCTGCTGTGTTCGTCCAGCTCTATACCTTGTTATCAATAGATATCTGTTGTTAGGAGTCATAACTGGAACATATGAAGATAGTTGTGTATGGGCGGTCAGTTATCTCGGTTCCAGAACATCCCTGTCGGCACTTCTCAGGGTAGTGTCCTAGACCCACCCATCTTCAACTGCTTCATCAATGACCTACCCTCCATCATAAGGTCTGAAGTGGAGATGTTTGTCAAATGATTTCACAATGGTTCAGCACCATTTGAGACTCCTCAGGGACTGAAGTAGTCCACGTCCAAATGCAACAAGATACTGAAATAGTCCATGATACAAGATCTGGATAACATTCAGGCTTAGGCTTATAAGTGGAAAATAGCATTTATGCCACACAAGAGGCAGGCAATGACCATCACCAATAAGAGACAGTCTAACCACCACTTGTTGACATCATTACTGAATTTCCCCACTATCAATATTCTGGGCGTTACCATTGACAAGAAACTCATCTGGACATGCCACATAAACACAGTGGCTACAACAGCAAGTCAGAGGCTAGGAATACTGAGGTGAGGATCTCCTGACTCCCCAAAGTCTGTCCATCATCCACAAAGCACAAGTCAAGAGCTTGTCCTGACCCCAACTAGGACAAAGGAGCCCACTTGATTGACACTGCATCCCCAAGCATCCATTCTACTCACTCAGCTTCTTTATACCTATCTGCAACTTCCTTATGTCTTCTTCACAACATACTTTCCTACTTTATTTGTACCATCTACGAATTTAGCTCCCATGCCCTTGTTCCTCTCATCTAAGTCTTTGATGTAAATTATAACACGTTGAGGACCTGACACGATCTCCTGCAGAATTCCACTTCGCATCCTGGTAATCAGATAAAGACTCTATCATACATTCTCTGAAATTAGGGAATTTTGAGAAATTAACACCTATACACCCACTACCTCATTAGCAACTTTGTTTAGAACCCGAGGATGAAGTCCATCTGTACCCTATCTGCATGCAGCTCCATCTGTTTGCTCAGTACCACATCCGTTGTGAATGAAATTTTGCTAACTTCCTCTCTCCTTTCACTGCTGACTTTGTTATTACTGAAAAGTTTTTTGTATCCTGTATAGTACGGGTAGATGGAAAATAGTTGTTCATTTTATCCACTGTTTCCTTCTTATTTATTCACTTACCATTCTTACTCTCGAGAGGACCAGCACTCACTTTATTCACTCTTTTCCTTTTTAAGTGCCTTTAGAAACTCTTGCTATCCATTTTTACATTCCTAGTTGGTTCCTCTCACACTCAAACTTCTTTAATTAACTTTTAGTTATTTTCCGCTGTGTTTTCTATTCTAATTAATCAATTGACCTCCCACTCATCTTTGCAAAGCTATATAGTTTTTCCTCAACTTTCATGCTTTCCCTAATTTTTTAAGTTACTCATAAATAATGGATGCTCCCTTTAGAATTTTTCTTTATAGTAGTAATATACTTTTTCTGAGTGTTCTGAAATATTCCCTTAAATATCTGTCACTGAGTCTTTGTTGATCTACCCCTTAGCCTGGTACGCCTATTCACTTCAGCTACATCAGCTTTCATGCCCCATGTTTAGTTTTAAAATACAAATTGTAGTCTCAATCTTCTCCCTTTCAAACTGGATGTAAAGTTTAATCATATTGTGGTTGCTGCTACCTAAGAATGCTTAACTCTGAAGCCATTAATTAATCATACCACATCACATAATCTTGCCGAACATGGTGATCTGATAAACTGTCTCAAAAAGTATTCTAAGAACTCCTAATCTTGGCAATTACTGCCAATCTGAAATTTCAGGTTTATAAGCAGGCTGCCAAACTTTTACCAGAAGCACCCAATGTTTATTCTTAAATTCTTTGTCCCACATTACAGTTGTTGTTAGCTGGACCTGTAAACCACTTCCATCAATGAATGCTTTCCCCTACTCTCTTCAACTCCACCCAAACTGATTCTACATCCTGATCTTCTGAACGATCTCTAATGATTGCACAATTGCCATCTTGATTAACAGTGTTACTTCTACCTCATTGTCTAGTTTCCTACATGAATGTCATATACTCTTGATATTCAAGATCAATCCCTGTCATCTTTCAGCCATGTCTTTGTAATGTAATCCTATCAGATCACATGTATTTACTTTAAAGTTCTCTATCAAGTCATTTACTTTGTTGTGAACGCTACACATATTCATATACACAATCTGTCTTGACTATTCATGTAGTCCAAGGCTTTTTTTTCTTTCCGCTCTTTCCTGTATGTCTCTGACTCTCATTTCCCACATTTTTATTTTCCTCCCTTCCTCATCTCTACAGGCAGTTCCCAGGTTATGAACAGATTCTGTTCTGAAGTCCATTTGCAAGGTGATTTGTACAAAAGTTACAATGAAGTGCAGGACAATATCAAGGAATGTTTGTAAGTACAGGAAATGTCTGTAATATTGGTTCTTTAAAATTACATCGCCATATGCTCCTAAGTACGAGTGCTCCCGAGTCAGATGCTTGAAAATTGGGGATCCCACTACTTTTAAAATGCCACATCTTTCTCCATTTGCTCCCCTGCCTCCATTATTTGTTTAAAAACCTCTACATCCCTAGTTGTGGCCTGGTTGAAATGTTGACCAGCTGACTGCTACAGTTCCCACTTTCCCTAGTACTGGTGTCAGTAGACCACAAACTGGGACCCATTTCTCTCACACCAATCTTTGAGCCATGTATTCATCTCTCTAGCTTTATGTATCCCAAATAAATTTGCATGTGACTCAAGTAATAATCTGGAGATTATAAGGTTTGTGGTTCAGCATTTTTAACTTAGTGTCTAATTCTTCACACTGTCTATGCAAACTCTGTTTCTTGGTTTTACCTAAGTTGTTGATACCTAAATGCACCACAACCACTCAACTTTCCCATCCCCTCCCATTCCTTTCCATCCCTGATCAGATGTCCCAAACTCTAATCGTGGGGAGACCGCACAGCCATTTGGACTCTTGGTCTTTGCTGCAGGGAGCCATATCGATCCACCTCAATATACTATCATCTACTACTGTTACATTCTTTGTTCATCGCCCACTTGAATAGTTTCCTGTACAAGTGTGACATGGTCAGTTCGCATATCCTCTCTGCAGTCCCGACTCTCATCCAATCAGGAAGAGAGAACCTCAATCCTAATGGACATTTCAAGAGACTAACAGTCCTGGACTCTTGGGTCCCTTTATTTGTCACACTCACAGACACAATGAAACTACAGTGATATAAGGAAAAAACTCTTTTTTTTTTAAACATAGCCAGTTGTTAGGGTATAGAATACACTGCCTGGAAACATGGTAGAGGTAGCTTCAATTGAGGCACTCAGGGGCACTGGATGTATTTTAAACAGTAAGTCTTCAGGAATATGAGGAAAAGGCAGGATAGCAGACCCAGACTAGATAGTACAGCCTGTATGGCATGCTGAGCTCAATGACCTCATTCTGCCCTGTAATAAGTCTTTGATTCAATGATATTTGTAGGAATATAGAGTAATCAATATATAAGCCACACTTTTGCATGTTAAAAAAATTACTGAAGTGTTTTTGAAGCCACCTAAAGAAGTGAATCATGTTGGAGAGAAGCTGTGGAAATTAAACAGACGCATTTCTGGATTGATGGTTGTGTCATGGGTACGGTATTTCTTGGCTAAGTCCGTGTTCTTGAAAATAGGCTATACTCGACTAAAACCAGATCCTGCAATATTCAACTGGAAGAAACACTGTCATATATCTTTATGATTCATATTGATGATTTTGTATGGGGAGGTTCTGTGAATTTGAGCAACTTGTTACATAAAAGATCAGAGGTGTATTTAAGTTTAGAAGACAGGTTTTAGGAGCCTTTCAATATATAAATTTGTGCATTAAATAGAATACAGCAGAAGCAATCTTACATTAATGATCATACCTAAAGATGCTACTCATATCCCAGGTTAGGTCACCAAAGAAAAATGATCTTACAAAAGAAACCGAGCAGTTCAGATGTTTAATTAGACAGTTAAATTGACTGTGTAAATCAGACCAGACCCAACACTAGTTGACATATTGGAAATACATTTTATATGGAAATATGTTATAATTGGAGTCACAGAGTCATAGAGTTGTACAGCATGGAAACAGTCCCCTTGGTCCAACTCGTCCACGTCAACCTGATATCCTAAATTAATCTAGTCCCATTTGCCAGAATTTAGCCCATAGCCCTCTAAACTTTTCCAATTCATGTACCCATCCAGTGCCTTTTCAATGTTGTAATCATACCAGCCCTCCACCACTTCCTTTGGCAGCTCATTCCATACACCAAATATTTTACTCAGAATTCTATACCAAGGCACCCTGAATAGAGATGGCTCATTGAATACTATGTAGCAGTCATTCACTGAGATAATGCACATTTTTCAAAGAGTGCGGCTGAAAGTTAAGGATTTATCTGCTAATATAAAGGAAATGTTAAAGAAAAAAGAAATCTCAAAAATAAAATGGATGACACAAGTTACCAATTATCAGAATGCTTTATAAAAAGTAATGCTTGCTTGAAGAAATTGTTGGTGAGTAGAAGAGGGTTGTCTTGGATTATGATTGTCATAGAGTCCCACAGGATGGAGACAGGCCCTTTGGCCCAAATGGGCCCATGCTCACCAAAATGACCTACCATGCTAACCCTATTTCCCTGCACTTGACCCATATCCTTCTAAACCTTTCCTATACATACATTCGTCCAAATGCCTTTTAAATCTTGTTAATGTACCCACCCCAACCACTTCTGCTGGCATCTCATTCTATATGCGTACCACCCTCTATGTAATGAGATGCCATAAGATCCCCCCTCAGTCTCCTATGCTTAATGAGAAACGTCCTAACTTGTCTATCCTCTCTTTATATCTTAGTCCCTCGAGGCCTGGCAACATCCTTGCAAATTTCTTCTGCACTCTTTCCAGGTTAATAACATCCTTCCTACAGCAAGGTGACCAAAACTGAACACAACGCTCCAAATGTGGCCTCACCAACGCCTATAAAACTGTAACATAACTTCCCAACTTCTGTACTCAATGCCCTGGCTGATGAAGGCCAGTGTGCCAAAGGCCTTCTTCACTGCCCTGTCTACCTGTGACTCCACTTTCAGAGAACTGTGCACCTGAACTTCAAAGTCACTCTGTTCCTTAAGAACACTCCTTAAGGCCTTATCATTCACCATGAAACTCCTACCTTGATTTCACTTTCCAAAATGCAACGTCTCACACTTCTCTATACTAAACTCCATTTGCCATTTCTCAGCCCACTTCCCCAGCTGATCAAGATCCTGCTGCAATTTCTGATAACCTTCCTCACTGTCCACGATACTGTCTATTTTAGTATCATCTGCAAACTTACTAATCATGCCTTGTACATTTTCACCCAATTCATTGACATAGGTAACAAACATAAATGGGCCCATCACCAATCCCTGAGGCACACCATTAGTCACAGGCCTCCATTCCGAGAAGCATCCTTCCACTATGTTTCCTACCATCAAGCCAATTGTGTATCCGATTTGCAAGCTCTCCCTAGATTCCATGCGATCTAACCTTCCAGAGCAACCTACCATGTGGAACTTCATCAAAGGCCTTACTGTAATCCATACAGACTATGTCTACTACCCTGCCCTCATCAACCTTCCTGGTGAGTTCATCAAAGAACTCTAACAAATTTGTGAGGCATGATCTGCCACAAACGAAGCCATGCTGACTACTCCTAATCAAACCCTGACTTTCTAAATGCATGTATATCTTATCCCCCAGAGTCTTCTCAAGTAATTTACCTACCACAGATGTTAGGCTTACTAGTCTATAATTCCCATGTTTTCTTTGCAACCCTTCTTGAATAAGGACATAACATTCGTTATTCTGTCTTCTGGGACCTCACCCATGGCTAATGATGATGCAAATATATCAGCCAGGGCCCCCACAATTTCTTCTCTAACCTCTTGCAGGGTTCTTGGACATGTCTGATCAGGACCAGAGATTTACCCTCCTTCGTGCATTATAATACTTCCAACACCTCCACTACTATGATATGGACTGTCCCCAAGATACTGCCACTAACTTCCCCAAGCTCCCAAGTCTTCATGTCTTTCTCCACGGTAAACACAGAGGAGAAATATTCATTGAGGACCTTGCCATCTCCTACAGTTCTACACACACATGTCCACTTTGATCCTTGAGGGGTCCTATTCTCTCTCTAGTCATTCTTTTTCCTTTAATATACTGAAAGAATCTCTTTGGATTCATCCTAATCTTCTCAGCCAAAGCTATCTCATGCCCCCTTTTCACCCTCCTGATTTCTTTCTTCAGTAAACTCCTGTATCCCCTATATACCTCCAGGGATTCCCTTGATCCCACCTGCTTATTCCTGAGCCGTGCCTCCTACTTTTTTCTGGTCAAAGCCTCAATATCTCTTGTCATCCAGGGTTCCCTACTCCTGCCAACCTGGCCCTTCACCCTCAGGAACATGTAGACCTTGAACTATAGCTATCACACTTTTAAAGACTTCCCACTTTGCAGGGGTACCTTTGCCTGCAAAAAAGCTACTCCAATCAACTCCTGCAAGCTCCTTTCTAATTCCATCTAAATTCGCCTTGCCCCAATTTAGAACTTGAACCTGTGGACCAGTTTTGTCCTTCTCCATAACTATTTTAAAATTAATAGAACTATGGTCACTGGTCCCAAAGTGCTCCCCCACTGTCACTTCAGTCACCTGTCCTGCCCTATTCCCCAAGCGTAGGTTGAGTTTTACCCCTTCCCGTGTAGGGCCCTCTACATACTGCTTGAGAAACATTCTTGAACACATTTAAGAAATTCCACCCCATCGAAGCCCTTAACACTATGGCAGACCTAGTTAGGAAAGTTAAAATCCCCCACTATGACAACCCTATTTCTCCTGCAAGTCTCTGCTGTCTCCCTGTATATTATTCCTCTAATTCCCATTGACTATTTGGGGGCTTATGGAACAACCCCAATAATGTCACCATCTTACTGGATGATCCCTCAGTTATTTCATCTCTGTCTATTGCTGTGATACTCCCCTTAATCAAAAATGCATCCCTCCTTCCTCCACTTCTGTCCTGCCTAAGACACCTGTACCCTGGCACATTCAGCTGTCAGTCCTGTCCCTCCTTTAGCCAAGTTTCTGTAATGGCTATGATATCCCAGGTCCATGTACCTATCCATGCCGTGAGTTCATCAGCCTTACCTGTCTGCTCTGTTGCATTGAAATAGATGCAATTTAATCCAACAGGCATTTCTCACTCCCTGTCCTGTTCCAGCCTGACCTGCCTCTTCAACTTGCTATTTCTGATTACTGTATCCACTTCCAGCCTCGCACTTGCCTTCCTGCTGTTGAGGACCCCATATGCCCCTGCCGATCTAAGTTTAAACCCTCCCTTGCAGCACCAGCAAACCTGCCCATCAGGATATTGACACCCCTCCAGTTCAGGTGCAACCTGTCGCTCTTGAACAGGTCACCTCTGCTGCAGAAAAGATCCCAATGATCCAAGAATCTGAATCACTGCCCCCTGCACCAATTCTTTAGCCACACATTCATCTGCCATATCATCCTGTTCTGACCCTGTCTAGCACATGGAACCGGAAAAAATCTGGAGATTACCACCATCGAGGTCCTGCTTTTTAATTTTTTTCCTAGCTCTCTCTAATCACTCCACAGGACCTCATCCCTATTTCTACCTGTGACATTTGTGCCAATGTGCACAATAGCTTCTGGCTGCTCGCCCTCCCCCTTGAGAAGATTCTGCAGGCACTCCAAGACATCCTGGACCATGGTAGCCGGGAAGCAACACAGCATCTCCTGTTTGTCCCTCTAACCGTCAAGTCTCCTATCATTAAGATCCTGTTTACCTTACCTTTTCCTGCTGTGCCCCAGAGCCAGACGTAGTGCTGTTGACCTGGCCACTGCTGCTTTCCACTGAGTGGTCGTTCCTCCTGACAGTGTCCAAAACTGTATACTTATTTTCGAGGGGAATGGCCACAGGGGATTCCTACAATTTCTGCCTACCCCCTTTGCCTTTCCTGATGGTCACCCTGCTACTCTTGGCCTGCACCTTAGGTGTGACCACCTCACTAAAATTCTTACCTATGATGCGCTCAGCATCTTGGATGATCCGGAATGCACCCAGCTCCAACTCGGTTCCCTAACACGGTCTCCCAGGAGCTGCAGCCGAATGCACCTCCCATCAGGTGTAGTCATTAGGGATGATGGAAGTCTCCCTGAGCTCCCACATCCTGCAGGAGTGTGCTACTGCCCTAACTCCCATCTCAAATGCTGTAAGTCTAAAGAGGAAAGTTAAAAGGACTTTACCTGAGCTTACCTGTACTTTTTGCTAAGCCGCTGCTCTCCAAGCCTCTCCAGCAAACGCCTTACTTCTCGCTCTGCTACCAACAAATTTTCAATAGCTCATCTCTATCCCGCTTCTTTTTTTGTTTAGAGGAGGAGGGATGGAGGAAAACACTACAGTGATCATATAAAATATGGAAAATCATTGTTTAAACTGTTTTTGTTTTGAGCGTTAAAATTGAAAATAATAGGAAGCTGTTAATAGAATGCAATTATACTGTCAAGATGCCTGGGTAAAGTGCATTGTTTAATTCAGTCCCTCCTACTCCAAGGGTGTGAACTAACATCTCTGAACAGGCTGCTTAAAGATATCCTAGAGTACCTAAATTGAAAATGCTGGTGCACTGAGTGCGTAAATAAGAGATGGATGAATAGGATGAATAAATAAGAGGCCAACAAATGTAATGCTGTAAATCTGTAGATAAACCTATTATCAAAAAAAATTGGTATTTAGCTTCACATTGAATTAACATAATTAATTGAAAGAAATTGTTACAATTATATCATCCAGGCCCTAGAATTAATGCACAATGTTACTTACCATAAACATTACTTTAAAATGAAGACTTATGACACAGGGAATATTTGCACCTAGTGGGTGTTATTCGGAAAAAATGATTTAGAGATCATACAGACTGTAGGGGAGAAAGGAATGTAGATATTCTTAATCAACCTGTTCTGACGTACAATGAGACATGTTTGGAGCAGGTGGGAGCTGAAACAGGGCCTTCTGGGCCAGAGATAGGGACATGGACAGGACCCTTAAAGTTGGATAAAGGTGTCATACTGACTGGCTGAATGTTCTCTAACTCATCTTTGTAGATCACACTAAGTGAGAAGTCATGGTAAATAATGCAGATATAGCGCGAAGCTAAAAATGGAATTAGGTGGATTACATGAATGGGTAAAACTATGGCTGATTAAGTATGATACATTGAAGTGCCAGGTTATCCACTTTAAATTCAAGAAAGACAACTGAGTACTTTCTTTAGTCATGCGAGACTAGGATCTCTGGGGGAGTAAAAGGATGTAGTTGTCCATGTACAACAATCACTAAAAGCTAATGGTCAGTGCCTCAAGAGAGGTTCATAGAATTGCTACAGTGTGGCATCAGGCCCTTTGGCCCAACAAATCCACACCAACCCTTGCAGCATCCCACCCAGACCCATGCCCTTCTAACCTAACTAGGCTACATATCCCTGAACACTACAAGCAATTTACCATGGCCAATCCATCTAGCCTGCACACCTTTGGAGGAAACCAGAACTCCTGGAAGAAACCCACACAGACACAGGGAGAATGTGCAAACTCTACGCAGTCAGGCACCCGAGGGTGGAATTGAACCCGGGTCCCTGGCGCTGTGAAGCGGCAGTGCTAACCACTGAGCCACTGTGCCACCCTGAAATACCACAGACAAGTAGCAACATTTCAGTGAGGAAGGCCTTTGTCAGGCACCATGTGGAAACCCATGTCAGTATAAGTCACTGTACTGCAGGTAACTGATACCTTCTAGGGGTCTGAGTGACGTGGCTCCAGTGAAAGTTATGGCAGAATTGTGAGATAGGTTTTCCGAGGACTCTCTCTGTTTTGGGGGCATCGCTGATCATGCATTTATCGTGCACTTCACAAGCGTTAAGGTGAGTTTCTCTCCAGGCAATAAAATGTTCCCAAGTAAGAGTGATTATAATTTGTTGAATGCCTTGTTAATGGTGTGCCTCAACTCATTAATATTCCTATCTTGCCAAACACGCTGAGCAAGCTAGAGGTTGAGAAATCTCAACGTGAAAGTCAAAGTGGGTAACTGGTGCCTTCAGCTCACTGCTGGCTGTGTCCAGCCTCCATGCCATTTGATACTGAGCAACATACCAGGGACCAGCTACACACACACTGCTCAAGCATGGACATTGGCCTCTGACACTTGTCAACACGTCAAGACCATCGTGGCACCTTTCTACTTCATTTACAGGCTGCTTTGGAAGTACAGACATGCATTGCACAATGCACCTACACCTTGCATTGAAAGGCTGCTGAACAGATGTTTTGCACACAGGGACAGGCACCCAGTCAATGAGTGCAATTCAGGGCTGCTCGCTTGACCTCTTAGCACTAATTCACTTAGTACCTACCTGCATGCTCGCACTATCCAAGCCTTGACTTGTGTAGTGCCATTTAGTGCAGTTACACATTTAGGTAGCTTGCGTTGTTGATCAGCAGTCCACAGTCAAGGGGGCATACATTTTGCTCTCTGGCAGTGTGCTATGCCAATCCCACACCTGCATCATAGACCAGCAGCTTATACAGCAAACACATTGCATGTGCATTAGCAGGCAGCCATGTCTCAAAGTTTTAGAGGAGTAGTTCTCGCTGAAGTCCACGGAAGCACCACGGCAAACCTTTCAGTAAGTCAAGGGAAGCCTCCCAGACCAGTAGATGGGGCTGGCCATTGTCAGGCGTCTGGTTGGAGTGATATCAGTTGGTCGGTCTATGCTCTGAAGTCCGGGAAATGGGTCACGGTTAGGTCTAGAGCTCTGTAGTGTGGGGGGTGTGGGTGGGTGTGTCGGTGCAGGGGGCAGTGGGCGTACCTGTCGGGATGGGGGGTACCTGTCGGACTAATGTAGGGAATAAGGAAGGCAACAGTGATGGGGAGCAGAATCGGGAATTTATTTTTTGGCATTGGCAGCAAGGGATGACAATTGTGAGGAGGGCAATGATATTTGTAAGGCAGACAATATGGCAAAACATAGCAAGTAAAGGGATCATGTAGGAAGGAGGGTGCCTCGTCCATGATCAGGAGCACTCTGGTTTCAAGGTAATGTGGGTGGGGGGAACTGTATGACCACGTGTAGAATGCCAGGGGCTGTGGGGAAAGGCACTGCAGGTTCATGAGATGTGTTGAATGGGGAGATACAAAGCCTACAGGGTTCAAAAGGAAGGGCTAGGTGGAAGGGGATCTAGATGCTGTAGGCTTCATCCTCATGCAAGGCCAGGGCTGGAAGCTACTGGATGAGAATTGCTTACCTCCCATTATGCTTGGATTTGAAAGTCCATAATAAGAATGAAAATAGCATTGACAATACCCAGAATCGCCGGGGTAAGTATCTGGACCTATGACTGAGGGAACTGTTGAACCCATAAATATGAGGCCTTTTACAAAATTATTAGAGGCATGCGTACAATTGCTAATCGGAGTCTTTTTCCCAGGATAGAAATGTCAACTACTAGGCCACATAGATTTAAGGTAAAATGGCTAAATTTAAAGGAAATGTGAGAGGCAAACCTTTCACACAGAGGGAAGTAAGTGTCTAGAATGCGCTGCCAGAGGATGTGGCGGAGGTGGACACATTTAAAGGCATCTTGACAAATGTATGAATAGGCAGGAATAGAGTGTACAGACACTGTAGAGGCAAATGGTTTTTGTTTAGAAAATCTTCATGTGTTGGGTGCAGTCTTGGTGGGCTGAATGGCTTGTCCCTGTTCTGTACTGTTCTTTGTTCTTTATTTTTAAATTCATTCACACAGGACCAATCCACAATCCAGGACACAGTCCTAATTACTCGTGATCCTGGTTCATTGAACCTCTGTTTTCTGCATAAATCCCTGTCCCAGAGATCACTGATCACCTCAATCACCCAGTGCTATTGGACACAGAGGCTAGGGATAGAACAGGGATGTCAGACAGCAACTGGCAATGGTATCAGCATAACCCACAGCCTCATATACGCCATGCTCCTCTTGCTTCCACTTAATGTACAGCAATTGAATCATGGTACATGCAGTGTGGATGTGAGCTTTGTTATCATGCTAGCACAGTTATGTTTGGGATTACATAGTGACTCAGACAAACAGATGTAGTGCCAAAGCAGTGACATTTATACAAATGCAAAGATTTATATACAATGCATTGTATCTGTGCCACCAAAGAGCACTCAGTATGTTTTCTTCCTTTTCTCCCTTCCACAATGTCTCAGCGTTGTCTCAGGTTCCACATATGGGGTGGAGGGAGCCTCTTGGTTCGGCTGCCCATTGGCCCTGGAGGTTTGGTCAGGTTACCCTGTGGGCACCTGATCCTGAATGGATCACACAGGCTGAGAGGCTTCTTGCCAGAGGCAGTGAACCCTCCACGGCTGGAATTCCCAAGGGTTGGAGGGGGGTAGTCAGGGTGGAGATGGAGGGCCTGGTCACCTCTGGAGTGTTCTGAAAGGAGACTTCTGAGGGGGCAGTGAGTGATTTCTGCTCCAGCTGGGTGCCTCCGGGCACCATCCCGTTGCCCTCTGTGGAAGGGGCACCTTGAAATGCATCCTGCCATTGCCATACCTTTGGTCCTGAGGACAAGTGACTGGGGCAATGGAGTGCTGGTTTGTGTGCGTCTCCAGCAAACCCTGAGGGTGCTGGGCCTGGCTGTCATGGCAACTACCAACCTGTCCATTGGGCTGTTTGGGGGTGGGTGGTACAGTCAGACAGTCACATGATCCACTGCACTGCTGCAGCTTCTGAGCAATGAGGCCACTGCTTCCCACATCCCTGTCTGCTGCTCCTGTACCTCCCTGTGCATGTGGACAAAGTCAATGACCGCTGACACCACAGGGCCCTCTCCTGCCTGGGGCTGAGCAGGTACCTGGTCCCTCTGAGTGCCAGCGGCCTAGGTCTTCCTAGGCCAGCAATAGAGCTGTTGCGGTGAGATGCTCACCTGATTGTGGCCCCACACTGTCTAAAGGTGACATCCCCATCACGGTGTCAGTACTTGTCCTGGTGTGGCGTGCAGGAGGCAGCCTTGCTGTTGCATCCTTTGAGGCTTCTGTACTATCGTCCTCAAAGTTTGAAGAGGTAGCTTCGGTCAGAGCTGCCATTTCTCTTCCAAGGTGGTGAACATCCCGCTGGTACATATAAAACGAAAGGGAGAGAAGGCACTGTGGCCACTGGGTAGAAGTGATATTCAATTAATGAGGATGCCAGTGGCGTTACTGTGAGAGTTGCAGTGGAATGAAAAACGGTACTTACTCGGTTGGCAGGGCCTGTATCAGCACCAAAGCAAGAGCTGTCTCAAGTTTCTGCTGTGGGTGCAATGATTTCCTCCTTTTGTGGGACTAAGAAGTCTCATATCAGGCAGGCTTCCACCCTTTCTGCCCTGGAATGAAAGGAAGAGAGGTAGTAAGTGAGCTATAGGGTGTTACATGATTATTGTGAGGGAAAGGTGCTGTGAGAGATTGGAGGGCATGAGAGCGAGTGAGTTGCAGGTAATAGTGAGCATGGTTTGTTTTCCTATGAAGACAGTTGGTTGAATGGTTAGTATAAAGAAAGGCTTGATTGAAAAGTCACATAGGAAATAATTTCACTGGTGGGGAATCCAAAACAAAACAGCACCCTAAGAAATTAGGGCAAGGACATTCAGCAGTGATAGCAGGAATTTTTTTTTACATAAGGGGTAGTGAAATCTAAATTCTTTGCATTAAAACACGATAAATGCTTGGTAAAATGAAATTTTCAGGACTGATGCTGACAGGTTTCTGTAAGTATGGTTTGCAGGTTAAAAGACATAATAGCAGATAAATAAAATTGAGGTTCAGATCAACCATGGTCTAACTGAATAGCAGCACAAACTTGTGGGGTTGAATAATCTATTTCTTGTACAACGTTCCAAACTATGAGAACAGAGGTTTAGAAAAGTGGAAATGTGATCAATTTTAAGGCTGTTGTTTGAGGGATGAATGTTGACCAGGAAATCTGCCCTGCTTAAAATAGTGCAATAGAATCTGTTGAATGCACCTGGTCAGTCAAATGAGGCCTCAGTTTAACAAATCATCCAAAAGATAGCCACTATGCTAACTGCATAGCAATTTATACTGGGAAAATCTGCTAGGGTTTTTCAGGGAGCCACAACATCAGCAATGGGGCAACAACAGAATTCAAATCCTTTAAAAGAATCATATGAAATGCTGCAGCTTGTTAAATTATACAGTTATTATAACTTCAGGAATGATAGCATTGTTTGTATAAAAAAAGTACAGCAACACATTGACTATAGATTCCTTTAACTGTTTTCTGTTATATAGTTATTTAAATTCACTTTGTTGCTGGGACCCCAGGACTAATATTTAATCCTGGAAGCCTGATGCAATCTCGTTATCATCGTCTGGTTAATGCACTGCAGAGCACAGTCTCCCTGCGTCTCATAAATAAAGGAACAATGAGGTTATCTTATCTCAAGCCTTTTGTTAATGTTATTCCCGACAATAATTTAGTTTCTTTCTTCCCTGCTTGTAACTCCATGCAGTGGATTTAAAAGGAATGACCTTAAACACAGTTCTGTTTGCACTTTACCTCCTAAGCAGCTGCCATGGAGAACAAGGCAAATAGTGGATTAACAGTGGTACCTTTTGTAAGTCTGACTAGTCTGTAAAATATGCTCATGGGAGACAAAACAAAGCCTCTAATTAGTGCAGAAATATAGGCCTTCAGCATACTGTTTTGACTAATATATTTTTCCTCAGCAGGCTAAAGATAATGAGACATTATTCCTTTGATTGAAAGTTTTGCAAATACAGTGCTGCGGAATTGATCAGATACCGGATATAAATTTACACAGTCAACAACAGCTCAGTTACAGAAAAAAGAGCTTAATAATAGGGGGATTTAGGTGGATCTGATTAAAATGAGAAATAGCTTTCTTTAAAAACATTTCTGAATACTGGTGAAGTACTGTATTTAAAGTGTCATTCAACTTAGTTTTAATTCAACACCAGAACAAATCAATGCCACAACAGAAGTTAATAAATATCCTTTCGTGGGAAGCTTTTATGTAGACTAAATCATTTATTAGAAGATCAGAACATATTGTGCAGGCAATACCTTTCTTTTACCAAATAGTTTTAAAATTGTAACCTTGTCGTAATGTCCATTATGGGAGTCTTAAGTGTGATACAGTTCATTTCTGCTCCCACTGAGATGTGACCCATGAAGTTTAATTGAGGATTATGTACTGTGCTTGCTAAGTAACATTAGGTAATTATAAAATAAAGTTCCATTGCTTTATATGTGCTTTTAAACATCAGAAGATTACTAACACTATCAGATTGCTTATCTCTGAAGTATTAAGGCCATTCAAAATTAATCAGGTACTGGATAACAAAGTTTTGTCAGTATACCAGTAATCACTTCAGCTTCCCCTTGAAAATTATTCTTCAGTGTAACTTAAAAAAAAATCAAATTTTAATAGTTAATGACTAGTAGTATTTTTGGGCAGGTAGGAGTGCAGGGCAGGAAGGAAACTACAGAGAAGAGTTTGGTGCAAAGCTCAAGATAATCATACCTAATCTTCCAGCCAAAAACCAACAGGAGTGAAGTTATAGCCAGAGAGTAGGAACCAGTGTATTCTTAATACGTCTTCCTCTTCACCACTCGGTTCAACAACAATATGAAGTATGCACGGTACACAAATTGAACAACCTATTGAAAATTATATTGGGCTTATGCCTATATGATAAAAGTTTGACTTTCAGGCATTAACAATTCAGGAGTTGCTCTGGTGTAATAAATATAAGACTGTATTAAATGTGGTGGCAATTCAGTTATGAGGTCCTGACTAATCCATGATGATTTGACTCTCCTAAAGTCATATTACTAAGAGATGGGCTGAATTTAATCACCTGTTTGTGCTCAGAGGGTAAAAACCTAATATCATTGTTTCAAAAAGAAAATTGCAGTGCAAAATTTATTTGTTGATGTGACCTTAATAAAATAATTGTTTGTTTTAATGACACCCAAAGCCGTCCCAAAAATTGTAGCCTATTTCTGAAATTATTCTTAACTTCTTATCAGAATTTTGGCTTTCAACTACAAAGTTATACTGAAAACTGGTAGATAGGGAAACAGAGTATTTTGCAAACGAAAGATAGCTGTTAGTTAAACATCTCAGTTAAACATAGGTTAGTAAAAAATAAATGATTTCAGCTTATCTTTATCTGGTAGGAGTAGAAAGTTTATATTATGCAGCTTTTATTGTGTGAATATTGATACACCTATAATGACAACAGCCAATAATTTATTCAAAACAGGTTAATGCTTCTGCTAAATTTGCTGTCAGAGGAATTTTATATGAATGTGCTGAGGATATCACCACTAATAGTTTCTAGGCTTGTCAGTATGTTAGGCTGCAATGTGGAACAGACAATTCATTACTAGGTGAAAAGTTTACAAATTAGTTCTTTAAATGTAACTCTGTACATTGGCTAAGGATTTTTATACAGTACTAGATTTGATCTCTGTGCTCTTTGAGGAATGCAGGCTTCTACCATGCATTAGTGCTACCATCGGACTGTATGATTTATTTCCATTAACCACTTTACTAATGGATGACTAATGGGCAACAGGGTGCAAAGGGGAAAGGTCATGTTAGATTTTTAGAGTATATTACAGCTGAAAATATCCTTCTCACTCATGAACCAGTGTGTGAATGAATCAAATTGAGTGCCATAGGTAAAAGGACAAAACATTCCTGAAGCAAACAAATCCTTCAGCAGAACTTCTTATTTTCTTAATGTTTGATAGATTGGTACATGTGTGGTGTCCATCATTTCATACTTTTTAACTAAACTTTAGCTATCATTTCCTGCACAATGTTGACTTGAAAAGTTTGAATATTTTCCTCAGCATGAAAAGTTCTGATGATACAATTTATAGGATAATTGTGATCATTGAAACTTGGTTTTTATATGTACTGTACATGTAACAATGGTTAACAAACATTTATTCAGTATTAACAATGTTGAAAATAACATTAGCGAAAATATTCTTTTAAATGGCTTGCTATTTAATTTAGAAAACAACTTGCATTATTGCAGCATTGGCTTTTCTTTCATTCAATCTGATGTGGGTGTTTACTCATTGCTCAACCGTAATTGCCCTGAGAAGGTGGTATTAGCTGCTTTCTTGAACCGCATCAGTCGCTGAGGTGTAGGAACAGCCACAGTGCAGTTAGGAAGAGAGTTCAAAGATTTTGACACAGCAACAGCAAGGGAATACTCATACGGCTCCAATCAGGACAGTGTGCGGCTTGGAGAGTAACTTGCAGCTAATGGGGGTACCATGCATCTGTTGGCTTGTCCCTTTGGGTGGTAGAGATCACAGGTTAGGAAGATGCTGTCAAAGGAGCTTTGGTGAGTGACTGCAGTGCATCTAAAAGATGGTATACACCGTTGTCACTGTGTCAGTGGTGACTGGAGAGAATATTGAAGGTGTGTCAATCAAGCAGATTGTTTTATCTAAATTAGTTTTGAGCTCCTTGATTGTTGTTGGAGCTGCAACAATCCAAGCAAGTGGAGAGTATTCTATTACACTCCTGACTTGTGTCTTGTGGTCAGGCTCTGTGGAGTCAGGAGGTGAGCTACTCAATGCAAGATTCAAGCCTCTAACCGGCTATTTTAGCCACAAGACTTACATGGCTGATTCAATTTGTTTTGGTCAATGATAACTTCTAGGATATTCATACAGAGGGATTCAGCGATCGTAGTGTCATTGAACATCAACAGCCAAAAGGTAAAAATCTCTCTTGTTGGAACTAATCGTAGCTTGGCATTTGGGCAGCATGATTATTACATGCCCAAGCCTAGATATTTTCCATGTTTGCTGCATTTGGATGTGAATTGCTTTGGTATCTGAGGAGTTGTAAATGGTGCTGAACATTGTGCAATCATCATCAAACATCCCCACCTCTGACCTTATGATGGAGGGAAGGTCATTGATGAAGCAGCTGAAGATGGTTAGGTCTAGAACACTAACATGAGGAACTCGGGACTCTTGTGGTGGAGTGGTAGTGTCCCTATCTCTGGCTTAGAGGACTCATATTCAAGTTCCACCTGCCTCAGAGGTGTGTCACAACACATAATAGGTTGATTAGCAATATCTACCTTGAACAACTCCTCTAGTGATGAGTTGAGGCTGAGCTGATTGACCTTCACAGCAATCTTCCTTTGTGCTAGGTGCTACTCCAACCAGCAGGGAGCCTTCCTCCTGATTCCCATGGACTCAGGTTTTGATGGTGGTCTTTGATGTCATGCTCAATTGGAAGCTACCTTAATGTACTCTCACTTCACTTTTGCAATTCAGCTCTTTGGTCTATGTTGAAAAATGGCTGTACTGAGGTTAGGAGCCAAGTGGCCAAGTAGAACCCAAAATGATCAGGTTTTTCTTTTGAAAGTATTGCTTGGTAGCACTGTCATAGACCTCTTCCATCACTTTACTAAAGACTATGAGTTGACTGATAGGGTGATAATTGGATGGGTTGAATTTGTCCAGATTTGTGTATACAGGACATGTCTGGGCAATCTTCAACATATTGGATAGCTGTCAGCATTGCAATTGAATTGGAACAGCTTGTTTAGAGATGCAGGAGATAGCATGAACTGCAGATGCTGGAGTTAGAGATAACACAGTGTGGAGGTGGAGGAACATAGCAGGTCAGGCAGCATCAGAGGAGCAGGAAAGTTAACGTTTCAGGTCAGGACCCTTCTTCAGAAAAAGCTTGTACTGAAGCACAAGTCTTTAGTACGATTACTGGTGCCCATAGCCTTTGTAGTATCCAGTGTATTCAGGCATTTCTCAATACTGTATGCAGTGAACTGACTGGTTGAGTACTGGCATCAATGTCAGAATGAGGCCAAAATGGATAACTCACCCGACATGTCAGGCTAAAGAAGAATGTAAATGGTCCAGCCTTGTCTTTTGCTGGTCTCCCCTATTGTTGATGGTGGGGATATTTGTCCTCTCTTCCTGCTGACTGTTTAATTGTCCACCACAAATCAGGACTGGATGTGGCAGAACTGCAAAGGCTAGATCTGATCCATTTATTGAGAAATTGCTTAGACCTGTCTATCACTTGCTGCTTCCTCTGTTTAACATTCAAGTATTCCTGTAATGTAGCTTTATCAAGTTGCCACCTCCTTTTTTAGGTATGCATGCTACCGCTCCCAGTATAGCTTCCTTCAGTCTTCACCGCACCACGACTGATCTCCCAGTCTGATGGTAATGGTAGAGGGTGATAATGCTGTACCATGAGGTTATAGTTTGTTGTTGAATATGATAGGGTTGTAAAGAAGGCGTATAATGTGTTGGCTTTCATTGGCAGGGGAATTGAGTTTAAGAGCCGTAAGGTTATGCTGCAGCTCTATAAAACCCTGGTTAGACCACTCTTGGAATATTGTGTTTGGTTATGGTTGCCTCATTAAAGGAAAGATGTGGAAGCTTTAGAGAGGATGCAGAGGAGATTTACCAGTATGCTGCCTGGACTGGAGGGCAGGTCTTATGAGGAAAGTTTGAGGGAGCTAGGGCTTTTCTCATTGGAGCGAAGAAGGATGAGAGGTGACTTGATAGGCATGTACAAGATGATGAGAGGTATTGATAGAATGGATACCCAGAGCCTTTCTCCCTCAGGGCGGAAATGACTATTACAAGGGGACATAATTTTAAGGTGATTGGAGGAACGTATAGGGGAGATGTCAGAGGTAGCTTCTTTACACAGAGAGTGGTGAGCATTTGGAATGCGCTGCCAGCAGTGGTAGTGGAGTCAGATACATTAGAGACATTTCAGTGATTCGTGGATAGGCACATGGATGATTGCAAAATGCAGGATATGCAGAGTAGTTTGATCCTAGAAGGATAATAGGTTGGCACAACATTGTGGGCTGAAGGGCCTGTCTTATGTTGTGCTGTACTGTTCTAC
Source organism: Ginglymostoma cirratum (assembly GCA_024137785.1). Lineage (NCBI taxonomy): Eukaryota > Metazoa > Chordata > Chondrichthyes > Orectolobiformes > Ginglymostomatidae > Ginglymostoma > Ginglymostoma cirratum. The sequence continues at coordinate 30,535,098 of JAHRHZ010000283.1, read as the reverse complement.
GTTCTTCTATGTCTCATGGATGCCCAGTTTTGAGTTGCAAGATCTATCCATCCTATTTAGCCCAATAATAGTGCCACAGTACATGATGCAGGGTATGCTCAATGTGAAGACGGGACTGGTCTCCACAATGACTGTATGACGGTCACTCCTTCTGATACTGTCATGGACAGATGCTGCTATGACAGGTAGATTTAAGTGGAAAACGTCAGGTAGTGTTTTCCTTCTTGATGGTTCCCTTATCGCCCGCTGCAGACCCAGTCAAGAGCTAAGTCCTTGAAGACATTGCCAGCTCAGTCAGTGGTGGTGCTGTTAGTTACAATGAAGTCTCCTACCCAGAGTACATTCTGTGCCTTTGCCACCCTCAGTGCTTCTTCCAAGTTGGGATTCATCAACTGAAGTGGGGTACAGGGGGAGGTGGAGGGGCGGGGAGGTGATATATTCAAAACAACAGTAAATTTCCTTGCCCATGTTCAACACTGATGCCATGAGATTTCATGGGGTCTGGAGTCAATATTGAGGTCTCCCTGGGTATCTCGCTCATGATTATATACCCATGTGCTACCACCTCTGGTGGGTTTGTGGACATATGCATGGAAGAGATGGTGATGGTGGTTTCTGTGACATTTTAGTAGGTATGATTCTATGAGAATGACAATGTCAGGCTGTTGGTTGACTAGCTTGTGGGTCAACTATCCCAAGTTTGGCACAAGTCTCCAAATATTTGGTTTGGACAGCTATGGGTAAGGAGAGGCAGGCGGGGCTAATTTAGTTTGGGATCATGTTTGGCATGAACTGGTTGGACTGAAGAGTCTGTTTCCACGCTGTATGTCTCCATTACTCCAATGATAGTAAAGAGGACTTTGCAGAGGCAAAAAAGTGTTGTATTTTCTGTTGCTGTTTCTGGTGCCTTGTTTGATGCTCAGTGCTTCTGTTGGTTTCATTCCTTTCAGTTGACTTTGTAGCATTTTTGATACAACTAGTGACTTTCTAGGCCATTTAGGATGGACAACCACAATGTTGTGAGTCTGAAGTCACCTGTATGCCAGACCAGGCAGATTTTCTTCACTGAAGGACATTATTGAACTGGATAGATTTTTAAGACGATCAAAACTAGTTTATATGGTCACCATTAAACTAGCTTTTTAAATTATAAGTTATCATTAACTTCAAATTTCCTATACCTGTCATGATAACAGTCAAGACCCATGTCTTCAGAATATAAATAATCATTAGCTGTTCCTACATAAAGATACATTTCACCACTTTTTTTTTGCAGAAACTAACATTTGAGCTGCAATACTGTATACTTAGCCCTGCCCTTCCTTCAACACACTTGTCTGATGTTTCAATGCCTATTCTCTAAATAGGAAATCTGTCTTAGAATAGAATAGAGTACAATATTCCTTATTGTCACTTTTACAATGCAGAAGTATAGGAGTACAGTGAAAAGTTTTTACAATCGCTGCCTTTTAACGGCACCATCTCAGGTGCAAGTCCCTAGGTACAAATCTTACAGAGTTAAGAAAAAACTGTGGTTTTACACAAAGAGGATTAAAGGAAAGCATAAGCATTACTCACAGGAGGTAGTTACAATATAGTGAAACGGTTTTAAATTACTGTCTGATAACAACAGCTCAGCATGTAGCGCCAGACCCAAATGCAGCAACTGTCTCGCATTGCTCCAGCGTGCTCCTCGCCGCGACCAGGTAAATCGCACTGTACTGGGATTCTCACGTCGGCTTCTTCATCGCTCTGGGACTCAGTCCCCCCGCCCCGTCACTCCAGCGACACAGCCTCTCTTACTCTCCAGGGACTCGGCCCCTCCTTCGTTGCCTTTCGCTTCTGTTCCCGCTCATGCCACGAGCTCACGATTGCTGCCTGTGATGCTCGGGGCCTGCTTCCTCACGTGCTGCTGTGGAGCCCTACTCCATGCTGCTCCTGGGCTCGTAGTCCACGTGCTGCTGCAGGGGTCGCTGCTTGCAGTGTTCCGCGGCACGAGGGCTCACTGCTGGCTCTGGTGCTGAGGGGAGAGAAGAAGAAAAAAAAAGGAAGAACAAGAACAGGCGAAGCAGTGGAGCTCCAACAGGAGCATGCCACTCTGCCACCATCTTACTCCTATTATCAATGCCTTACTGGATGTTCTCACTGAGACCCTATCATGGCCATGTTTTCTCTAGCTATACGTCTATCTAAGAGCTGCCGGATCAGTTTCCCAGTTTGTGGGATGACCTAATATCCTTCAATAACAAAATTCAGTCAATACAGTGTCATCCATAACTTAGTTTCTCATTTCTGACTTACAATGTTATTAGAACCAAGCTGCAAAATCCGAGTGAGGGAGTCTTTACCTGAGTGAGACAAAGTAAGTATCTGGTAATTTGGGTTAAAGTAATCTCAAAATTATTCCCAGTGCCACATGCTCGTGAGCATAAGATCAGGAAGATTGATTGAATATGTAATTGGAGAACTGGAAGAGGAGGGAGGCCATCGGATTTCTGAGGAATTGGGCCCAGTTCGGGGGCAAGTGGGCCCCGTACCAGTGGGACTGATATCTTTGCAGGGAGATTTGCTAGTTTTGTTGGGTGGGTTTAACCTACTTGTCACAGAGGAGGTTGGAGAGGGGTGGGGGTGTGGTGGGGAAGGGGTGAGAACCCGAATGGTAAGCCAAATTGGAAGGATATAAAGTTGGTAACAGGAATTTGAAAATTTGCTTGGGAGCGAAAACAGGAGAAACAAAGCCAAGTATTCAGTGTGCTTCAAAAGTGGAAAGGTGTCAACATGTCCAGTTCTGGTCTCCTAGTTATAGGAAGGATATTATTAAGTTGGACCGGGCTCAAAAAAGATTTACCAGGATGTGGCCAGGAATGGAGCATTAAGTTATAAGGAGAGGTGGGATAGGCTGGGACTGGAGCATGGGAAGTTGAGGGGTGAACTTATAGAGGTTTATAAAATCATGAGGGGCATAGAAAGGGTGAATTAGATAGGGGCATAGATAAATTGTTTACAATTTACATAGATGATTTGGAGTTGGGGACTAAATGTGGTGTGTCAAAATTTGCAGATGACACTAAGGTGAGTGGTAGAGCAAAGTGTGCAGAAGACACTGAAAGTCTGCAGAGAGATATAGATAGTCTTGGGCAAAGATCTGGCAGATGGAGTACAATGTTGATAAGTGTGAGGTCATCCATTTTGGTAGGAATAACAGCAAAATGGACTATGTTTTAAATGGTAAAAAATTGCAGCACGCTGCTGTGCAGAGGGACTTGGGTGTCCTTGTGCATGAATCGCTAAAAGTAGGATTGCAGGTGCAGCAGGTAATTAAAAAGGCAAATGGAATTTTGTCTGTCATTGATAGAGGGATGAAGTTTAAAAACAGGGATGCTATGCTGCAGCTGTATAGGGTCCTGGTGAGGCCACACCTGGAGTACTGTGTGCAGTTTTGGTCTCCTTACTTGAGAAGAGATATACTAGCACTGGAGGGGGTGCAGAGGAGATTCACTCGGTTGATTCCAGAGTTGAGAGGATTGGATTATGAGGAGTGACTGAGTAGACTGGGATTATACTCATTGGAATTCAGAAGAATGAGGGGAGATTTTTTAGAAACATATAAGATTATGAAGGGAATAGATAAGGTGGAGGCAGGGAGGTTGTTTCTGCTAGCAAACTAGGACTAGAGGGCATCGCCTCAAACTAAAGGGAAGCAGATGTAGGACTGAGGTCAGGAGGAACTTCTTCACCCAAAGGGCTGTGAATCTGTGGAATTCCCTGCCCAGTGAAGTGGTTGAAGCTACCTCGCTAAATGTTTTTAAGGCAAGGCTAGATAAATTTTGAACAGTAAAGGAACTAAGGGTTATGGTGAGTGGGCGGGTAAGTGGAGCTGAGTCTCAAAAAGATCAGCCATGATCTTACTAAATGATGGGGCAGGCTCGAGGGGCCAGATGACCTACTCCTGCACCTAGTTCTTATGTTCTTACTATGAATAACAGGTGTCTTTTCCCTAGTGTGGCGGATTTCAAGACTGAGGGGCATATCTTGAAGGTGACAGGAGAAAGATTTGAAAAAGACAGCTAATTGACAATCTTATTGGCAGAATTTTGTTATTGAAGGATATTTGGTTACCCCACAAACTGGGAAACTGATCCTGCAGCTCTCAGATAGACATCTAACTACAGAAGGCATGGCCATGATAGGCTCTCAGTGAGTACAATCTTTTTTTGCACAGAGTGGTTTGTGTGTGGAATGAACTTACAGAGGAACTGCTGGATGCGGCTACAGTTACAACATTTAAACGACATTTGGGTAAGTACATCAATAAGAAATGTTTGGAGGAAAATGCGCTAAGTGTGGGCAGGTGGGATTGGATTAGTTTGGGATCATGATTGGCATGGACTAGTTAGACAAAGGGGTCTGTTACCATGCTATATGACTCTCTGACTCTATAAGAGAAAGTTAAGGGCACTCTACCTGAATGCATTTGCAATTCACAAAAGATGGATAATTTAGAGGCTAAAATAGAGATACATGGTATAATCTAATAGCCATTACAGAAACATGGCTGCATGGTAACCAGGATCCTGAATATTCCTTTAGGAAGGGTAAAGAAGAAGGAATAGGAGATGGAGTTGCACTGGTAGTACGGAATGGTGTCAGCACTTTCGTAAAAAAGGATCTCAGATTGGAACAACTATGTGTGCAATCTGTTTGGGTGAAGGTTAGAAGCAGCAAGGGCAGCAGTAATTCGTTAGAGTAAGTTATAGTCCGCCGAATAGTAGTTGTAGCATGGAGCATGGTATTAATGAGGAGATGAGAGAAGCATATAGCATGGTCAATACAATTATGAGTAACTTCAGTCTGCATACAGAGTGGGTAAACTAGTTGAGCACTAAACTCTGGAGGATGAGTTTCCGGAGTATTTTAGAGATAGCTTTCTAGAGCAGTATGTTGAGAAGTGATGTTCCCTCTCAGCTGCGCTCCCGCATAAGTGTGCAGTTGCTTTGATGTTTCATGCACAGCGCTCAGCATCAGTATACCAAACACAGCATTGACTTCCACCTCCTGAAATCACTGTCATGCAGAGACCTCAGAGGCCTGCGCAGTCATTAAGAAAATTAGAGGGAACACTGTTGAGGAGTGAATGAGAGAACCTGCTAATTTAGATCTAGTATTATACAGTGAAAACAGCTAATTGACAATCTTATTGTAAAGAACCTTTAGGGATGAGTAACCAGAATGTGAAAGAATTGTACATTATGTTTGAAAGTGATGTAGTTCCACCTGAAGTAAGGGTTTTAAATTAGAATAAAGGAAGTAATGAAGACATGAGGCACAAACTGGTTAAGGCGAATTGGGAAAATATAATAAAAGACATGACTGTATACAGACAAAGGATAGTCGTTAAAGAATGGTTACACGACTTGCAGCAAAAGATGCAAAAAACCCAATAAACATCAGTCACCTGTGGCTAACAAAGGAAGGTTCAAGATTAAAAGAAAGGATTTATAAAGTTGCCAGAAATATCAGTAAATCTGAGGGCTGGTAGGTTTTTAGAATGCAGTAATGGAGAGGCAAGAAACTGTAAATGAAGAATATGACATGAATGTATTCTAGCAAAAAAGAATACAGTAATGGGCTGTAAGAGCTTTGATTGGTACATAAAAGAAAACATTTCGATTAAAAAATTATGGGTTCATCACAGGAGAGTCAGCAAAATTTATAATTGGAAATAAAGAAATGGCAGTGAAACTAAATGGTTACTTTGTGTCTGTTTTCACTGAGAAACATGCATGAAATCTCTCAGAAAAAGAGATTGAGGTGACTAGGTAGAATAAGGAGTAAGGAAATTAGTATTTTACTGGAGGAGTTAGTGAACTGTAAGTTGATAAATTCCCAGGACCTGATATTTTACAGACCAAAGTGTTGAAGGAGGTAGATATAGAAATAGTCAATGGATTGTAATTATCTTTCAAGATTCATCCTGCGGATTCAAAGGCAGTAAATATCATCCCACTATATAGGAAGGGAATGAGGGAGAATACAGGGAGCTAAGATTTGTTAGTCTTAGATTAGTCGTAGGCAAAATGCTAGAATCAGTTGTAAAAGATGTGATATTAGAAATTTGGTAACTGAAGATCTGAAAGAGCACAGTCAGCTTGGTTTTGTGCTTGATGAACTTCCCAAATTTTTTGAAGATGTTACTGAAAAGGAATTGACAAAGGGGTGTTAATGGACATTGATATTTTTTAATCAACTACTTCAGACGTGTCATGACATACCTCTGGAATAGGTGGGACTTGAACTCGGGCCTTCTGCACCACAACAGCCAAATGGTAGCCAGTTGGGGGGGGGGGGGGGGGGTAGAATTTTTTTAATCACACTGTTCAGATTTGGCATGACACCCCTTTGTAGTAGGTGGGATTTGAAGCTGTATCTTCTGGTGGAGAGTTAGAGACTTTAGTGATAGTGAAGCCTTTCATTAGTTGCTGAGGAGCTTGGGTAGACTACACCTGGAGTATTGTGCACAGTTTTGGTCTCTTTATCTCAGAAAAGATATTATTGCCATAGAAGGAGCGAAACTAAGATTCACTGGACTTGTGTCCAGAATGGCAGGACTGTCCTATGAAGATAGATTGGGTAAACTGGGCATTGCAATCTCTAGAGTATTAAAGAATGAGGGGAGATCTCATTGAAGCCTGCAAATTATTTAAAGGGATAGTAAGGGTAGATGCAGGTAAGAGGTTTCAACTGGTTGCGAATTCTAGAACCTAGAGTTATAATTTTAAAAAAATGCTATGCCATTTAGATCTGAAATGCGGGATTTTTTTTTAACCTAGAAGGTTGTGAACTTTTGGAATTTTCTACCACAGATGGCAGTGGAGACTCATCTTTGCGTATGTTTAAGTTTGAGATTAATAGATTTCGTATAACCAATTACATACAGGTTTATGGGATGGGGTGAGAAAAAGACATTGAAGTGTTCGATGAGCCATGATTACATTGAATGGCACAGCAGGTTCTTCAGGCTGAATGGCCTACTCCTGTTCTTATGTTTCTACCTCAGAGGCTGAAAAACAACATCTGGGGTGACAGCCCAGTAGATGAAATGCTAAACCCTATCTGACTCTCAGGTTGACATAGAAGATTCTATGGCACCAACTTGACAAAGAGCAGAAGAGTTTTCCTGGCTGTCTTAGCCAATATTTCATGCTTCAGCCGCAATGACTAAGACAGATTGCCTGGTCAGTATCACGTTTCTGCCTGTGGGACATTGCAGTGCAAAATTTGGCTGCATGTTTTCTACACTGTAACAGTAATAACACTTCAAATGTACTTCTTTGGTTTTAAATGTTTTACAAAGTCCTGAGGTTGTGAAAGGTGCGACATAAATGCAGATCTTACAGTTCCTTTCATTGCCTGGTGATGAGTTGGCTCATATTCTATTACTTTCATTCTTCAACTTTATCAGTGTAATCATTCCCTTAATGACCCCATGGACTTCAGTTGCCTTCTATCTCTGAACTGCATGGACTTTCCCTCTGTAGAGGGTGGTGCACCTATGGAATGAACTGCCAGAGGAAGTGGAGGCTGGTACAATTAAAAAGCACCTGGATGCGTACAAGAATAGGAAGAATTTAGAGGAATATGTGCCAAATGCTGGCAAATGGGCCTAGGTTAATTTGGGATATCTGGTTGGCATGACAAGTTAGACAGATGGCTCCATTTCAATGCTGTACAGCTCTATGATTCAATAAGACTCCTGGCTGTTACTGCTCAAACCTCAAGGACAGGTGCTGCACAACCTTCCCACCAACTCCAGACTAACTTGGCAGGACAGCACGGATTAAGGATGACCCACCCCTCGGTCTGATGTCTCTATGGTATCCCAATTGATCCACTTGTAATCCTTGGACTGGTTGTTCTTGATCTACAGGAATGACCACTTCTCAAACCCCACACTGTTAAGCACACAAATCCCAAATCTAACTTATTGGCAATCCCCTGGACTGGTCACTGCTCAATAGTGAAAAAGGCTTGAAGGGAAAATTGCAAAACCTTTTCTAGTGGTTGATTTTTTTTTTTATTCTTGCCATACTTTCCAAACTTTCTTGCCAGTAACCTTGATAGAAGTAGGGGAAAATCTGCCCTTTTTAAAAATTCAAACATTAAAACAAATTCTAATTATATTTAAATGATGAAAATTCGAGGCTGAAATAATGGTATAAGTTAATGTTTCAACGCTGTTACGGATGTCAGATCATGCCTGTTGACAGAAAGTTTTTTATAGATTTGGGCTTGTTTTCTATGTTAATGCTGATTTCTGACACTAACGAGGCAAATAAAGATCAGCTTCTGAATAGAAAGAGAGTGAAAATTAGAGTGACTCAACCATAGGTCTATTTTATGTATCTCCTTAAGACAATTTCAAGTAGGACAACGCAGTGTGGAGCTGGAGGAACACAGCAGGCCAGGAATCAGAGGAGCAGGAAAGCTGATGTTTTGGCTCAGGACCCTTCTTCAGAAATGGGGGAGGGGAAGAGGGCTCTGAAATAAATAGAAAGGAGGGGCAGTGATAGCAGGTAGATAGTGAAGCGGATAGGGTGGGAGAGAAGACAGACAGATCAAGGAAGGGGGGATAAAGCTGGTAAAGGTGAGTGTAGGTAGATAGTAGTGGGGATTGGTCAATGAGGTGGGAGGAACGGATAGGTGGGAGGGAAGATGGACAGGTCAATGAGGCAGGATGAGAGGAGGTGCTGGTCTTGGGATGAGGTCAGGGCGCGGAGATTTTGAAGCTAGTAAAGTCCACATTGAGACAATTGGGTTGTACGCTTCCAAGGCAGAATATGAGGTGCTGTTCCTCCAGTTTTCAGGTGGCATTGTTGTGACATTGGAAGAGGCCCAGGATGGACATGTCATCCAGGGAGTGGGAGGGGGAGTTGAAGTGGTTTGCGACTGGAAGGTGTTGTCGTTTGTTGTTTGTCGTGAACCAATCATAGGTTCTCTACAAAGTGGTCTCCAAGCCTCCGAGCTTCATCCCCACCTCCTTGACCTGTCCTTCTCTCCCACCCTATCCGCTGCACTATCTACCCGCTATCACCGCCCCTCCCCCCACTATTTATTTCAGAGCCCCCCCCAATTTCTGAAGGAGGGTCCCGACCCAAAACGTCAGGTTTCTTGCTCCTCTGATGCTGCCTGGCCTGCTGTGTTCTTCCAGCTCCACACTGTGTTATCTCAGACTCCAGCATCGGCACATCTTACTATTTTCAAGTAGGACAACATGTCCTACCCAACCCTTTAAATGGATGGTGACTGCTAGTGAAGAAAAGAAAATATAGGAATATATTCGTGCTTCAAGGAGGAAAATGGCAGTTTATGTAGCTCGTCTTTACAAACCATATAGTCATTCCAACAAAAACAGAAGTTGCTGGAAAAGCTCAGCAGCTCTGGCATCCTCTGTGAAGCAAAAGTCAGAGTTAACGTTTCAGGTCTGGTAACCCTTCCTCAGAACTGATGGTAGTTGGAAAAACGTTGATTTATATGCAAAAAATGTGGACGGGGATGGGATAGGATAAAGAATAGAGCCCAAAGAGAGACAAAAACAGTTAGGGACAAGAAGTTGATAATGATCTGGCTAGGAGGTTGAATAGTTGTTACTGGGGACTGTTATTGACTAACAATGGATGGTCTGTAATGGCAGGCTATGAGATAACAGGGTCTGATATGTAGGTTAGGGGGCTAGGCCATGAGAGAGTTTAAACCCTAAAATTATTGAACTTGATATTGGGTCTGGAGGGCTGCAGGGCCCCCAAGTGGAAAACAAGGTGCTGTTTTTCCAGCTTGCGTTGAGCTTCGCTGGAACACAACAGCAAGCCAGAGACAGAGATGTTGGCCAGGGAACAGGGTGGTGCATTAAAGTGGCAGGCAACGGGAAGCTCAAGGTCTTTTTTGTCAGCAGAACATAGATGTTCTGTGAAGCGGTCACCCAGTCTGTGCTTCCTTTAGAATCCCTACAGTGTGGAAACAGGCCCTTCAGCCCAACAAGTCCACACCGACCCTTGGAGCATCCCACCCAGACCCATCCCCCTATAACCCACACACCCCTGAACACTATGGGCAATTTAGAATGGCCAATCCACCTAGCCTGCACATCTTTGGACTGTGGGAGGAAACCGGAGCACCCGGAGGAAACCCACGCAGACACG
>JAHRHZ010000283.1:30471595-30524802 GCA_024137785.1 Ginglymostoma cirratum | reverse complement strand
AACCCTTGGAGCATCCCACCCAGACCCATCCCCCTATAACCCACACACCCCTGAACACTATGGGCAATTTAGAATGGCCAATCCACCTAGCCTGCACATCTTTGGACTGTGGGAGGAAACCGGAGCACCCGGAGGAAACCCACGCAGACACGGGGAGAATGTGCAAACTCCACACAGACAGTCACCTGAGGCTGGAATCGAACCCAGGTCCCTGGCGCTGTGAGGCTGCAGTGCTAACCACTGAGCCACTGTGTTTCCCCACTGTAGAGGAGGCCACATTGTGAGCAGCGCATGCAGTGGACTAGATTGTGGGAAGTGCAGGTAAAGTACTTCACCTGGAAGGTATGTTTGGTGCTTGGATACTGGGGAGGGAGGAGGTAAATGGGCAGGTGTTGCACCTTCGCCGGTTACAGGGGAAGGTGTCATGAGGCTATCGGGGGCGTGTTGGGGGTGAAGGAAGAGAGGACTAGGGTGTCCTGGAGGGAACAGTCTCTGAGAAAGGCAGTCAAGGGAGGGGAGGGAAATATGTGTGTGGTGATGGTATCTCGCAGGAGGTGGCAGAAATGGCATCTGATGATCTTCTGGATGTGGATGCTGGTGGGATGGCAGGTAAGGACAAGGGGGGCCCTATCACTGTTGCAGGAGGGAAGGGAAGGGGTGAGGGCAGAAGTGCAGGAGATGGGTCGGACCAGGTTGAGTTCCCTGTTGACAATGGTGCTGGGGAATCCTTGTTTGAGGCAGAAGATGGACATTTTGGAAGCTCACTTGTCGAAGTTGACCTCATCTGAATGTATGCGATGAAGATGGATGAACTGAGATAATGGGATGGAGTCTTTACAGGAAGCAGGGTGTGAAGATGTGTAGTCCAGGGAGCTGTGGGAGTCACTGGGTTTATAATGGATACTTGTGGCCAGGCTATCCCCAGAAATGGAAACATATGTTGAGGAAGGGAAGGGAGGAGTCAGAGATAGACCAAGTGAAAGTGAGGGCAGGATGGAAATTGAAAGCGAAATTGATGAACTTTCCCAATTCCGGATGAGAGTGGGAAGCAGCACCGATGATATCATCGATATATTGTAGAAGGATTTGTGGGTGAGGGCCGGAATAGGACTGGAACAAGGAATGTTCCACGTACCCCACGAAGAGACAGGCATAATGGGAGCCAATGTGGGTACTCATGGCAACCCCTCTGAAGAACCCCTGAAGAAAATGGGAGGAGTTAAAAGAGAATTTATTGAGGGTGAGGACAAGCTTGGCTAAGGAGAATGGTGGGTGGGGACGGAATTGCACATCCATAATAAAGAGGAGGTGGTTGTAATCTACAATCTGGAAATTTTCAAACCAGCATAAAGCATCAGAGGAATCACGGGTGTATGTGGACAAGGACTGGACCAGGGGAGAAGACTGAAAAGACTGTGGTTTCTAAGCCGTGACTTAGAACTGGGAACACTGTATTCCCTTTTTAAACAGAATCTCATCCATTTGTTTTTAAAAACCTGCCATGTGTTCTTGTTCCATCCTTCACTCCTGCCAATCTGCTTCACAATTCTGCTACCGTCTTACTAAATTGTTGTTTGCTATCTCCTTTTGACATCATCAGTTTGAACCATGGCCTTAAGCCTCAAAGCTTTGCCTGTTGGGGGAGCTTTCCTGGTTTACAATGTGTCACATCTGTGATAATCCTATGTAGTACTATTAATTCTTCCTGCATCCTCTGACAAATAAAATAATGGAAAAAATTGATCCAATAAAGAAAAATGGTGGAAACAGCTATTCCAGCTGTAATGACTAATTCATATTAAACATTTATCTCATATTTTCAAAGTCAAGTCGTCAAAATAATTTGACACAAGCCAAATTATTACCCATTTATATGCTGTTATACTGCACATTTCAAAGAATCATCCATTGTGGGAATGTTATTAATAGACATGTCTTTTCACTTAGCTCATTAATTTTTTGATATTGTAAAATTTGTAGTCCATAAAATAAAGGAAGTATTATAATGATTTTTAAACTTAAGCCAGTCCTGGAGATCTCATTTAAAAGTAAAACTCTGATATTTTAAATTTATGTTACTTAATTGCAACATTTTGTTAGGAAAGCATTGTCTTTGATGGATGATGTTTACGGCATTCCAAGTAATTCACTAAAAATGTATGCTCCATAAACACAGAAGTTTTTAATAATGGTTGCATTCTACTTCATTAGCAGCATTTTCCACATACATAATACTGTCACTTTCTTTTGAGAACATTTTAACCCCAGGGTTACTTCTCTTGCTGCAGCCTATTGATTCCTTTTGTGTTAGATTGTCAATACTGTGAAATGATTTTGAGGGGAAAAAGCCCATCCACTTCAGATGTGATGTCTCCTGCATTACCTAAACCACAGCAGAACAATGATGGACAACAGAGCTTTTCTACTCTCTGCCAATTCATTCCCCATGGCAACACGGATAAGAACGCTTGTCTGGAAGAGCTTCAAGCTGAGGCCTAGGATAATAAAAAATGGAATAACATCACAACAATACACTGATGAGTGAGAGAGGCCACAGATGCATTCAGATACCCACAACACTGTAGGCTTGATGCATTTAGTGTTTTGCTCAGTGTCTCTTGTATGTTGAGAGCAGGTAAATAGAGATTTTCAAGTGAAACATGTAAGAGATATAATGTAAGAGGCAGCATGCAACCTTGGTTGCTTTGATAAGTACACAAGCAGTTTTCAAATATATTGTCATCTACTTCTCCTAATTTAAGGCAAGCTTTGGTTTTGCACTTTATCGTCATCTAAATGTCTGATTAGTGGTTTACCAGTGCAGATAAGAACAGAATGTCCAATATAATTCATCAGTCAAAATGCACTCTGCTCCATAACAGAGAAAAATATTTCCTTCTTAAAGTTTGCCAAAATGTTATCCCATGGAATTTGACATTTGTGAATAAAGACACTACTTGAAATGTACAATAATAATTTAAAGTTGTTTACGTAATTTTCATAGCATGAAAAATAAATGATTTTACAACATTAGACTTCCTAGCAGAAAAAGCTGTAAGATTTTGAAAAGATGTTTACTGCTGTGCATTCTCAGAACAGTCAGACCTAGTCACCTTGACTGTTCCACCATATTGTTATTAACCATGAATATCAGTGTTAAATTGATTTGTGATCTGCACATTCTTTATATTTTCTATGACAATCTGACCTATACACACATTTCATGTCACCTATGCTCAGTCTGCCCCTAGTTCTCCCTTGAAGTAATATATATCACATTGCCTCACGTACCAGGTGAGCAGACCAAAACTGCTTATGGTAATCCAGATGCAGTCTAACCGAGGAATTTGCTAAGGGTAGAATGTTCTCCAGTGCATGTATTGAATGGTTCTATTAATGGAGTACAATACCCTGTTTCCTTGACTCTATTATGACACATTTCTCTAGTCTCCATACAAGCAATAGGGATTGAAATATAAAGGCTTTGGGAAAGGTTCAGGAGTAAACTAAAAGAACAATTCCTATCCTAAAGTAACCTATTTACACAAATTGACCTTGTTTTAGAGCAGTCGAGGCAAAGTGAGTAAGAAATATATTAAATAATGGAAGAACTGGATTGCATGTCTATGACTAGGCTTTTTCAATTTGGCAATTAGTGAAGGATCAAGGAACGTGCATTTAAACAACCTAAGAGTCACAGTCAGAACAGTCTAGTGAGCCTCTGGTGACAATCCAGCTTGTCTGGCATTTGCCGATTCACAACACATTTCAAAGTGTGCAGCTTATTTGGAGCAGCAATCACATCAGATAGAAGGCTTATGGCAAATTTATACATAGTCTCTGTTATCGTTTGCTCCAGATTCTAGGAATGAGATACTACAGCTATGAGGATAGATTGAAGAAATTGGGATTGCTCCCCATGGAAAGAAGAAGGGGATTTGAAAGCAGCACAGCTTTACGCTTTAAACAGGATGAAAGATTACCGTATTACACAATTACTACTGAAATTTATTTAAGTTTTAAAAAATCGTCATTGGCTAAACAACAGATAAAAAGGTTTAAAGTTGAGATAAATGTTATGCATAAAGTTGAAAATGAGATCACTCTACATTGTCACACACCAAGCTCAATTAAGGATATTTTATCTGAAATGATGAGTTGAAATTTGAAGTTAGATTCAGCAGCTGCGATGGCTTCTATAATTGAATAGCCAGGTCTTCCTTTATAGGTACACTCCATAGGCACAGCAGCTGCAGCAGCAAGTAAAGGTCAATTTTCTTTGCTGCTCCTGTTGGCATGGCACTTGAAAACAGCCTGAACTCCTTTTCAGCTAAACAAAGTCTTTCTGGGCACTTTTTCTATGTAACTGCTTGTGTCAGAGAGAAAAACCACTCTCACATGCTGTTCACAGCTAGCTCAGCTGGAGCTTGTGGTGGGAATTGTCTTCACAAGGTCTCTCTAATACAGATCGAGACTTAAAATGGTTGTCATCCCAAACTGGCAAATTATGGTTCCATGTCAGTATTGGGTTGTCCAGGCCTTGGGCATAGGCTGTATCCATTGTCTTTTAGTTGAGGTTATTCACTTTTAACCATCTTAGCCATTAGCTTCGGTGGCTCTCATTATCAGGTTTCTTTGGTGATGGGAAGAACTGTTCACACCCTAAAAGAAATCATGTCAAGGAGTTCCTATTTACACTTGTAACTATCCATCAGATTTTAAAAAGTCTGTTGTGAGTTCTTCCTAAGATGTACATTCTAGTGCCAACACCAGCTAACATTCACAAGGGTAGTCATGTAACTTCTGGGAGCCAGTTTGTAAGATCCTCTGTCCATTTTAAAAACTAATTGACATTTTTAAACATCATGTGTAGTATTATAATTACACAGCCAAGGAAAAGTATTCACAATAACAAGCAAACTGTTTAGCTCAACCATAATGTTACAATGGAATTGGTCCCCTTTTGTCAGAATCAGTGTTATCTAGTGCATAACAGAATGTTATGCTGCATTACTTTCTGAGGAGTGCAAAAAGGATACCTCCCTTCAACAGTGATGCTTATTTTACTTTGGTCTGCATAGTTTATTTAAACTCAGATGTTTTGCTATGTAAGAGGAAACAGGCAAAATGTATTTTAAAAAATTCATAATCCTGTAGTCTAATACAGTAAAAATTCATTGCAGATGCTGAAACTCTGAAACAAACACAGGAAATGTTAGAAATGCTCAACAAGTCTAGCTACATTTGTGGTGGTGGAACCATGAATAATGTTAACAATTTGTTTAAAATATTTATTTACTACGTTAATGATAATAGGTCATTGGCGACTTGCAAGACCACAAATGAGCTAATTAATATAAAATAGTAATAATATGGTTATAGACACTGGTAAAATATATCAAAAATAAGGATTTAGATTTTTTGTCTAATATTCAGAATTTTAACTCTAAATAAAACTTTCTTAATTAAATGGCCTGTTGAGATATTTGCAAACAAGATATTTCATGTTTTTTATTATCCTACCAATGTATTAAATTTACAGAATTTTACAGAAGTTATCTTGAGTGGAAGATGAATATGATCAATGAACCTGATTTGCAGTTTTTATGGCAAAGTAAAATTGAACATTGCAATATGGCTGCCAACACAGAAAATCTCATACCATATATTAAAAATACATTTGACATAGTCAGTCACTATAAACTAATGACTTTAATGTTAAGTGAACAGGAAAAGGGGATGTGATTTCCAAACTCATGTTGAAATCCTAAATCTCAAAGTTAAAATTTGCATTATCCAACCATTGTGATCATACAATGTATTTTAACACACTTTCTTTTCTGTTCAAAGCCAATATGTGGTCTTTCCCATTTTTCCTGTTCCACTCATCAAATAAAAAGTCTGTCTGGAGCTTACTGCAAGGCTGTCCACAATCAGACCAGTCCAAGCATCAGGACCTCATCTTCAGGAGGCCTAACATCTGCTCAACAATGGATGGTTGAAGAACGGACTGTATTGAATCTGTATTCGTCCTCAGCCAGGCTTTTGAATCATTGAGTCATTAGCCATGGTTGGAGGGGTTAACCCTTGTCTCAAAGTAACCATGCTTGCTTTTCCTTCTTATGTGGTTATGGGAAGGCAAGGTATCAGTAATCATACAGAACTTAATAATCTCCTACTTAATTTGTGTGACATGGGTTGTGCTGCATTTAAACTCACTGTGTCAGAGTTCCATGTAGGGAGATTCCAAAGTGCTCTTTGTGGGAATCCTCCATATCCTACTGTGTGGAGGACTAGGCTAAACCATCATTTATGAGAGATGCGACCTGTACTTCTACGCACAGGTTCATTGGAACCATGACCCATGGATACAGCTACAACAGTGATGGTCATTGCTGTCGCTGAGGCGCAATGAACGCATTGGCAAATTGAAGAGAAAGGAGTGCTTCAGCAAGCCCAAGACAGGCAGCAATCTCCTGTGAAGAGCAATTAGGGATGCAGGGGTCCCAGATGGTAACCTCAAGATGTGCAGGAGGTAGAGAAGACCCAGAGTCTCTTGTTCTCAATGCTGTTTCCTCTGGAGATGCATTGCTGCCACATTCTGAGGATGCCCTGAGACACTGTCACAGATTTTGCAATTGCTGGAGTAGAAATTGTGGCCTGAAGGGAAGTGGATGGTCATTCTATTTCAGTACCTTTCAAGGTGAGAGCTGTGTTAAACTTTTATGCAACTGGCTGCTCCCATGGATCGACTGGGAACTTGTGTGGGATCTCTCAACCCTCAAGCCAGAAATGCATCAAGGCTGTTACTGATACAGTTTGTGTTCAATCAAACAGCTTCATCTCATTTGTCCATGAAAAGCTCTGTGTGGCAGCATGGGCAGTAGGCTTTGCCAACATCGCTGGATTCTCCAGGTGCAGGGCACTATAGAATGTGCACAGTTTGCATTGAGAATGCCATATTATAACGCAGCTGACTTCATTAATAAAAACAGATTTCACTCCATCGATGTACAAGCCATTTTGGGATCACTGCTGTCACATCTTAGAAATCTGTGCCAGGTACCATGGTGCATACTTTCATGTTCCTGCTACGTTTCAAGGGCTGACTGAACATAGATCCAATGCAGCCCATTCTCCCACTACGGCCATCATGGAACACATGACAGGCCTTCTGATGATAAGACTGTGATGCGTGGCCCTGTGTGGGGGGCCTTGACATACCCTCCAGGCAAAGACTGCTGCTTAATTCTTGTATGCTGTGCTCTGCAAACTGAAGCACACAAACAGAGGTTGTGATGAACGTTGAAGATCTGGGAGTGTGGCAGCAGAGTTCCAAGGAGGAAAATTTGGACATTGAACCAGAGAAACAACACCTTCAGCATGATACAGCAGTGCAGCATCAGGAGCAACAGACCCGACAGGACTTAATTGACACCTAGTTTGGGTGCAGTGATCATTCATTGACTGTTCAATTTTGCTCAAAAGGCAAGCAGTCCCCGTCACTCCCCAAAGAAAATGTGGCTTTTTATTATGTTTGTTTTCTCTTTACTTTTGTTGTTGTTCAATGAAAGTAAACATTTTAACTGACACAGACAATCAAAGGAAATTTTAGCTGATGTAGCATTTCATATAGCTCAACTCATGGCCTTCACAGCCAGACAACAAAATGCCTCCGCGTCTTAATAAGATGGGACTAGAATGCAAATAGTTTATATGAAATAGAAAGGGAAAGTTTGCCCTACCTGAGATGATGCTTTTAAAATAATTTTAGTTACATATTAGAGTAGACACATAATCATACAAGAAGAGAAGTTTAAATTTAATAGATATTGGAGAATTAAATTTCTGAAGGCAGTTAACCTTGGATATTTTCCAACATGTGAGACTCCTACATTGTTAAGCTTTGCTGGCTGTTAGCAAAACAGTGGCACTCTCTTGGACAATTCTAACATGGTTTGGGTGGGAAGGAAGGGTAACCTGTGTAGCTTGATACTTGTAGCTATAGTCACATTAACAGTCACTCAGACAGGTATTGATATAAGAATCTGCCAATAAATGCTGGCCCAGCCAGAGATGCACATGTCCTACAAATGAATTTTAAAAAAAAATTACAAATGTGAGCTTCTATTTGCAATTAAATGTCATCCATTACATCTGTGTGCCTCAGGTTCTTCTCTTTTCCCATTTTCCTCCCACTATGTTCACTGTATAGGGCAATTCCTGGCTGGCAGCACTTGACCTCGTGCACAGCGGCATTTTAAATATGGCACTGTTGTTAGGAATCCCAGGAGATCTTAGCAGTGGCAAGTGTTTCTAACACGACTGAGCACATGACAGAGTGAGCAGAACAGCACATACAATGAGGTGAGCTGCACAGAATTGTGAGATAACTCACGAGAGTTCAGAGGGACACCCTCTATGAAACTTTGGGAAATTGAAACTTGCCAGTTTTTGTTAAAATTCACAACTTATTGTCCATTCCTAGTTGTCCTGAGAAGGTGGTTATCAGTTACCTTCCTGAACCGCTGCAGGCAATTTGATGTAGGTAGACTCATAATGCCATTAGGGACAGTGTTCCAGGATTTTGACCTAGCAACACTGAAAGAGTGGTGGTCTATCTCCAGCTCAGGTTGGTGTGTTGCTTGGTGGAGAACTTGCAGATAGTGGTGTTTTCATACATCTGCTGTTGTGTCTATCTGGATGGTAGTGATTATGGGACTGGGAAATTGGGAGCCTTGTGGAATTTCTACAATGCATCTTGTAGATGGTAGACACTGTTACTACTGAGTCTTAGTCTGGGAGTGAGTGAATATTATGGATGTAGTGCCAATCAAGTGGGCTGCTGTTATCGTTGCCTATGGCTGAATATAGCAAAATGGCTATTAGGGGTTTTCTTTTTAACTGACACAGATAATAGAAGGAAATTTTAGCTGATGTAGCATTTCATATAGCTCAACTCATAGCCTTCACAGCCAGCCTCCACAAAATGCCTCCGCATCTTAATAAGATGGGACTAGAATGCAAACAGTTTACATGAAGTAGAAAGGGAAAGTTTGCCTTACCTGAGATGATGCTTTTAAAATAATTTTAATTACATATTAGAGTAGATACATAATCATACAAGTAGAGAAGTTTAAATTTAATAGATATTGAAGAATTAAATTTCTGAAGGCAGTTAACCTTGGATGCAGAGACTAGTTTCGATAAACAACCTTGAAGAAACTGGGTCCCCACATGAAAGCCAGACTCAGAGCCGCCTTTGGCCTCCCCCACACTTCTGGTGAAGGAGCTCCAAACAAAGATTAATTTGTGCTACTGGACGCAGGACTCAGACTCCTCTTTAAAATCCCTCTCTAACATCTGCATTGGCCTGGATGGTATGAAGCTTCTGTTTATTAAGCATTGTGGACCTTCACTCATCCAGGAAAGTGAGGATAATTCCATCACACTTTGGATTTGTGCCTTGCAGATGATGAACGTGCCTTGTGGAGTCAGCAGGTGAGTTACACACTGCAGCTTTCTTAGCCTCTGACCTCCTTTTTTAGCCATAGTCCTTATATAGCTAGTCTAATTCATTTCCTGGTCAACAATACCACCAGGATGTTGATAATGGGGAATTCAGTGATGGTGATGTCATTGAATATCAAGGGCAGTAGTTAGATAATCACTTGTTGGAGATGATCATTACCTGGCATTTGTGTGACGTGAATGTCACTTACCACTTGTCAGTCAAAACCTGGATATAATTCAGGTCTTGTTGCATTTTTACATGGAATCATTTGGTATCTGAGGAGTTGCGATGATGCTGAACATTATGTGAACATGTATAGTCAGTGAACCAATGACGTCTGTGCTTAGGATAGAAAAAGATCATTGATGAAGCAACTGAAGATGGTTGGACCGAGGACATTACCCTGAGGAACTCCTGCATGCATAAAAATCTCCTTTTACCTCATTTCTATGCAGATTTATATTTTTCCATGGACTGGTGAGACAAGACAGTGTCAATTCCTGACTCGAAAGTTAAAGCAATATCCTGGATGATGCAGATTGTCAGCATCTTCTTCATGTCTCCACGTTGGCCAGCCTTCCTCAATATCTTAGGGTATGTTCAATAGACAGTGACTATCCGTATCTCCCTTGGCAGAAGCTGGCATTGGCAAAGTCTCCACATATCATCATTGCACATCTCAGACTAATGTACATTACAGTTCAGCACTTTTTTACTCACTTATGTGGCTTGTGTGTTACTGGCTTGGTCAGCATTTACTGCCCATTACTTGTTGCTCTTGAGAAGCTGGTGGTGAGCTGCCTTCTTGAATCACTGAAGTCCATGTGCTGTCCGTTGACCCAAAATACCAAAGGGAGAAAATTCCAGTGACATATTCATTTGTCTAAAAAACTGCCAACTAATGCCATTAGATGATTATTTAAGGTCTTAAAGTGGCCTCCCAATCTGAAACGCTTGGAAGCTGATAAGGGAAATAGAAAAGTTTACAGGGAAGATAATTTTATTGAAGAATACAAAACAACTCAGGAGAAGATCAGGAGTTTCTGGACAATGAACATAATTAGCGAGGAGCTTAAATTGTGAGGTGGTAAGGATACTTCATAAAAATGGGGCAAAACTCGAAACACAGAAGGTTGTTAGCACAGAAAAAGGACACTTGGCCTGACAAATCTCTGAGCCAGCTGAGAAATAAGCCACTTAGTTTCATCCCACTTTCAAGCATTTGGTTCATGTTCTGCAGGTTATAGTTCTTCAGGCATCCCAAACACCTTTTAAATGAGCTGAGGGTTTCTGCCTGCACTAGGCTTTCAGGCAATGAGTTTCTGATGCCTATCATACTTCTGGTGTAAAAAATATTGTTTCTCATTTTCCATTTAATGTTCCTACCAATCACTTTAAATCTATGTTCCCTAGTCACCGTTGTGTTGTCTCGCAGTCAGAATGAGATATGCACATCAATCATAGCACATGACCTGAGTATATAAAGACATTACATTCCATCTTACCTTAGATCACACAAGGCATAACACTGTACTGAAAGCAAACTTCTCCATTATACGTAATAGCTCAATGATCATTCCTCCTACATTTTGGTCCACATTTTAATACATAGCACAAAGACACCTGCAGACCCAATTGGAAACAGTCTTCCAGTTGGAGGAATGCTCATCAACAATTACCCTTTATTTCCTGCCACTGAGGTAATTTTGTATAAGGCTCAAAATATTCTTCCGGACCCACAGACTTTTACTTTTATTAACCAGTACGCCCACATCGGAACATTGTCACAAGCTTTGCTAAAATCCATGTAGACAACATCAAATGTACTACCCTCCTCAGTCCTCATTATTACTTCCTCAGAAAAATCAATTAGGCTAGTCAGGCATGACCTATTCTAAACAAATCCATGCTGAGTATCCTTCATTAATACATACCTGCCTAAATGACAGTTTATTCTTTCTCAGAATTGATTCCACTAATTTTCCTATTACTGAGGTTGAACTGACTCACCTGCATTTATTTGATCTTTACCAAGCTTCCTTTTTAATTGAAAGGTCCGACATTAGCAGTCCTCAAATCCTCTATCGCCGAACATGCAACTAGTGAGCATTGGAAAATGATGGTCAGATTTTCCACTGTTTCTTCTCTGACTTCTTTTAACAGCCTGGGTACATTTCACCTGGCCCTTTTTTTATTTATCAACTTTCAAGAATGTTAATCCCATTACTATACCATGTTTGACATTTCCCTCTTTTACAATTCTTATAGAATTAGAAATTTCACAGTGTGAAAACAAGTCCTTTGGCCCAACAAGCCCACACGGACTCTCTATCTCTTTCAGACCCATCTGCCTGAAACCCATTTAATCTACACATCCCTGACCTCTATGGACAATTTAGCGTGGCCAATCCACCTAGCCTGCACATCTTTGGACTGTGAGAGGAAACTGGAGCACCTGGAGGAAATGCATACAGACACGGGGAGAACGTGCAAACTCCACACAGACAGTTGCCCAAGGGTGGTATCAAACCCAGGCCCCTGGCGCTGTAAGGCAACAGTGCTAACTACTGAGTCACCGTGTTCTTTGTCTTATTCTTGTTAGGGAAGCTAGTGCATGATCAGTAAAATAAGATGAAAGGCAGGTGGACAACTTTTCAAGGGACAGTAGTCGCCCCTCCTCTGTTATTAAGGATATCCTCAACAGCATCTCCCCCATTTCCCACACGTATTTCCTCAAACCGTCTCCCCCTAACAACAATAAGGATAGAATCTCCTTAGTCCTCACCACCCCACCAACCTTCAATTACAATGCATATCCTGTAACATTTCCGCAACCTACAATTAGACCCCACTTCCAAAAAGATATTGCCCTCTCCACCCCTGTTCACTTTCCGCAGGGACCGTTCACTTTGCGACTCCCTTGTCAGCTTCAAACTCCCCATCAACCCCTCCACCACACTCGATACCTTTCCCTGTAACTGCAGGAGGTACTACACCTGCCCCAGACACCTCCCCTGTCATCTCCGTCCAAGGCCCCAAACAATCCTTCCAGATCCAGCAAAGATTCATCTGCACTTCATCCATCCTCATCTACTATTTCCGTTGGACCTGGTATGGTTTCCTCTATATCAGGGAGACCAAACGTAGACTTGGGGACCAGTTCACGGAGCACCTGTGCTCTGCACACAACAACCAACCCAACCTTCCGGTTGCCATTCACTGTAACTCCCCCTCCCACTCCCCTGGTGATATGTCCATCCTTGGCCTCCTCCACTGTCAGAGTATGGCCAAACTTAAACTGGAAGAACAACACCTGATATTTTGCCTTGAGAGTTTACAGCCCAATAACCTGAGTATTGACTTCACCAGCTTCAAAATCTCTCCTCCCCCACCCTGCCCATCTTCTGACTCACCTATCCACTCCACCCTTGCCAATGACCAACCACAAAAACCCTGACTTGCATCCACCTATCTCCATCCCAGCTACCATCCTCCCAGCCCTACCCTCCGTCCTCTTCTTAATTCTGGGCTCCCCTCCCTCTCTCCTGTCCTGATGAAGGGTTTCAGCCCAAAACATCAATTTTCCCACTCCTTGGATGCTGCCTGACCTGTGCTTTTCCAGGTCCACATTTATGGACAACTTTTCAAACAAACACTTATGGTTTTGTATTGATTTAAGTTGTAATTTAATGTGCAACACATCCTAGATGGTTGCGAAGAGGGATACAATGAGGCAAAGAGGTACAATATGGAGAGCATATTGCCTTCCTAATTACCAGCAGCAAAGATCAGAATGGAAAGGGTCAAAGGCAGCCTTCCCACTTTTACTGGTGCAGCCAAGCAGGAACACAACGTGTGGGAAAACTTAGTGTGGGCCTGCCTGCAGTCTGGCGAATTTGTGATTGGGCAAGCTATGCTGAATGGCAGGATGCACTGACAAATACGGTTCCCTGCAGAAGAATCTTCAACTCGATTCACCTTACTTCGACTCACTTATTCATCGCGGCCTGCCCCAGCCAGCCTGCCCCTTGACATGTGAGTATCAATGACTGTTCTTCATCCTGTGGCCTACTACAGCATCAACAGTGTCGACTATTTGCAGTGATAAGGCTGGTACTGAAGAAGAGCTAGCCTCCTACTGAATGGCAGCACTGGAAAGTGATATCTTTTCCCTACAGAGCCTGGGAAACCTGTGCTGACCAGGCAAGTTACTGTTTGGGTCACGACATCTGGAAATAGCCACAGAGGTAGTTTCCAGCCAGCAAACAGACTCATTGCTGATACAATTAAATATAGCCCTAAATGTGGTATTGAGTTTGTTTATGATGGAATTTGCCACAACAAGTAATGAAAGGTTTGTAGCATGTGCCCTGAATCAATATTGCTACCAGGATCTAACAGTATGTTGCATTTTAATCAGCGTTCACATCTTGTTCCTTGGACATATATCCTTGTAAATAGATTTTAATGATATTACCTGCTATACGTATATCAGTTATTTGCTACATGAATATAATTTGTACAGCACTTATAATGCATACATTATATTTTGACATCTTTTTGAGTAACACGCAAGTATATTCATGTGCTAATTGCTTAAAATTCAAGTAACATTCATCGCAGTGATATCCATTTATGTTTGCATTTACAATGCAGTATTCCCACAACACTACTGTTATAACCAAGTGAGGAAGGGGAGACTGGTTTTTCTCTGTGCCCATTCCACCTTTGACTGGAATGGGATTTTGAGTTTTTAAAAAGGTGCTAGATTTTGAATCAATACATACTTGACTGTGTGTAAGAAATGAGCCAGACTGTTATTCTTCAGTTAAGCATGTAATGAGTTAGATTTATTGCTAATACCCACTGACGTAAAAGGTTTTTAAACTGTTTGCAAATGTACAGATAGTTAGTAATTCTTACTAATGGGCAGAAACTTACGTACACCCGCCAAACGTGTAGGAAAATACGCAATGTTACAGATTATCAGATATTTAAACCAAATTAAAAGTACAGTTTGTTGTCCAGATATTTTCAGCCAAAGAAATCACTTTCCACAATAATGGTTGGGTGTAATACTTTTTCTCCTGAAGATAGTAGCCTTACTTCAAAATCCTTTGTTTCCAGCGGTGAGGTTTTTTGGCTGGTTTGCAAGCCACAAAAGGGTTCAAAGATTTGAGAGAGTTTTCAGAGAGACAATTGGCATGGAAGGGTCCGAGGGCAATTGAGCTGTCTGATACTCCCTCTCTATTCACTGTAGAATGGAAATCAGGTTGGGGAAGATGGCGGTCAGGCCATGCACTGCATCTTTTCTTGATTTCCATTCACAAATTGGAAATTTGTATTTGTATTTGCCTTGAATTTTGCGGCTACATTTTTCCAGTGGTCAGCAACTTCCAGTTACTTGGAAAAAGCAAATGCCTCACTAATATTAAAAGGGGGATTTGAATCTGGTCTTATGAGATATTCAGTCAGAGAAAAAGCAGCACATGCAGTAAACTGAAAAGTGAGACGAGGCCAGAAAAAGAAAACAGAAAGAGCAACATACTTAGACAGGAGAAATAGTTCAACTTGTCTTAAGGGCAACGGGTTTAGATGATTGATGCATGAGAAATGACACATTTAAAGATCTGTTTTGAAAAAAGAACCCTTATTTTTGAAGAGGATAATGGTGACAAAAACACAGATGAATCAATTTATGATGACAATTTTCAGACCTTATCATCTTATACCAGCTCCTAACCTCTGCAGAAAGTAATAAATAGACTTTTGCCTCAGGCAGTTCCATTAACCATCTTTCTTCCAAGAAATCATTTGAAAACTTTGAGTTCTCTCAGCAAAATATTGACAGTACATCCCATAAGGAAGACCTGTATGTTCAGACTGAAATCCTCCTTGCGATAAAGACTCCAAAAGAAACTTACAGCCATTCATTATTGTCCATGAGGGTTCCATTTCTGAGAATGCCTGTATGATGAAATTTGTGAGTGTGGAACTCATTAAATATAGGTTAAAATGGTTAAAAATATTGCAGATATGCAATTTTTTCTCACAGATGTTGATTTTTCTTGTTACTTATTTTTTGGTGTGGATAGGCAAATTCACGATTTGTGACTTAACAGATACAGAGGGTTTACTGTACTTCTCCTAAAACAGAAAAATGCTTCAGAAGAACAATACTGTAATACATCTTGAGGAGCTATTGTTAGGACCAGGTAAGGAGAGGGGAAACAGCTACCCTCTTTTCAACCTACTCAGTTGGTCACAAAAGAGGCTTGAGTTCTTTATGAACAAGACCGTACCCCTCTCTCATGAAAATATGATTGACTATTTTTATGGTAAGCAGTAAGGAGCCAATCACAAAGGTTTGCTGAGCTAAAGAAATAATAAATTTATTTGTAAAACCTAAGAAAAATAATAAAGGCATAATATCAACTGTGTGGCTATCATGCAGTCATGTGAGCCCTCATACATAAACAGACATATACAAAGTTAAATTAAATAGTATCAAGTACAAAGGAAGACAAAAGAATAGTGTCATTAAGTTGTCTTCGAGGTGTTAAGTGTTTTAACCTGAGACCATGGTTATTTAGCTGTTTCCTTTGATGCAGTTTGCATTAGTGAATGTTTCAGTAACTTTTAATATTCTCAGTTCCCCAAATGTTTCATTTCCAGAGCTGTTTCCACAGGTAGCAGATCTGTTTCAAGACAAAGAAAGAGATAAGCGGCAATATCAACTTCCTTTTTTGATAATTTGTCCAATTGTGACCTCGAAACTCACCTTAAAATATTAGTTGCAATGTGTTTTCTTCAAGATGTTATTTTTGGATAGGTCTGTCTATGCTCAGTATTTTGCAGTTGCTAATGTCTACTTGAGAGTGTAATGGGTTTTGATTGATCTGGTTTGTATGGAATATCGATCTTCACCACAACCCTTCCAGTGAATGATTTGTTGATTCACTCACCTCCATCTTGGGAGGAATTGCTTTTTAAACCTTTTTCTTTGTTTCAGTCAAATTTGCAACAGTTCCAACCAACTGAAAGTTTAAAAATTACATCTTCAAAAAAAAGGGGCATACTTTTGTGACACTATGAAATGGGCTAATCTGCCCCAAAGTCAGTAGTGGCCAATATCGTAGTAACTATAATTCTTAGAGAATTAATACTCAAGTAGAAAGACACAGGAATATGAGAAAATTAGTTTATTAATGCCTGAGTGGAAAGGGTTAGGATGAAAAAGGAAAGAGGCTATGCAGACAGCTCTTGTCTGATGCCGTGGAATGTAGACATCGCTGGTTGGCCAACATTTATTGCCCATCCCTGGTTGCCCTTATAAAGGTGGTGGTGAGCTGCCTTCTTGGTCCACTTCAGTCCACATGCTGTAGGTAGATCCACAATGCCATTAGGGTGAGAATTCCAGGATTTTGACCCAGCAACAGTGATGGAATGGCAATATATTTCTAAGTGAGGATAGTGAGTGGCTTGGAGGGGAACTTGCAGGTGGTGGTGTTCTCATATAGGTATTGCACTTGTCCTTTTAGATGGAAGTGATCATGGATTTGGAAGGTACTTTTTAAGGATCTTACATGAATGTCTGCAGTGCATCTTGTAGCCAGCACCCAATGAGTATCAGTGGTGGATGGAATGGATATTTGTGGATGTGGTACCAGTCAAGTGGCTGCTTTGTCCTGGATAGTGTCAAGCTTCTTGAGTGCTGCTGGAGCTGCATCCAGGTAAATGGGGAGTATTCCGTCACACTCCTGATTTGTGCTGTGTAGATGGTGAACAGGCTTTGGGGAATCAGGAGGTAAGTTACTCGCCACTGCATTCCTAAACTCTGACCTGTTCTTGTAGCCACTGTATTTATATGGCAAGTCAAGTTGAGTTTCTGGTCAATTGTAACCCCAGGATGGGTAATACCATTGAATGCCAGGAGCAGCACCATGCATACTAAAAAATGAAAGTATCAAACTGGTGAAGCTGCAAAACAGGAATACTAGCCACAAGTGATAGACAGGGCAAAGCTATTCCACAAAATTGGATCAGCTCTAAGCTCTGCAGCCCTGTCACATCCAGTCATGAATGTGGATGACAAATTATGGATGGGGGAGCTCACCAGATCAGTGAAAAACACACCTATCTTCCCCGCTTAGGAAACCAGAATCCATCAACACCTAATCCTAACCTCTACCTCCAGGTACCCCTTTTAACACCTGACACCCTTTTACCCTCTCACCTATTTACCAATGTGCTTGGGGTGTGTAATTTTAATTAAAATTACCCAACAGGATTGAGGTTGATTGATTGATTGGTTTTATTGACGTGAATGGTAGTGGATAGTTAAGCTACTAATGAGCGGAGAAGCTTCTTATTTATCCCTATTTGCAATGCTGGGAGCTTCTACCAGGGCCACTCAACTCCAGATATTGTAACTCTGGTCCAAATATAGACAACAGGGCGGAAGGCAAGAGCAGTAATGAAGATGTCTGCACTTAACATCAAGGCAGTGTTTGACCATGTGTGTCATCAAAGAGTCCTAGCAATACTGAAATCAATGGGATTAATGGAAAATTCTCCATTAGTTAGAATCATACTTAGTACAAAAAGAAGGTGGTTGTGGTCTGTCCCAGGACATCTCTGCAGGAGTTCTTTAGGGTAGTGTTCAAGGCCCAACCAACTTCAGCTGCTTCATCAATGACTGTCTCTCTATCATAAGATCAGAAGTGGGAATGTTACTGATAATTGATCAATATTCAGTAGTTTTTGCAACTTTTCAGATTCAGAAAGTCTGTGTCCAAATGCAGCAAAGCCTGTATTTGCCACCCATAGTGACAAGGAACATGCGCATTTCACGTGTCAGGCAATGACAATCTCCAACAAGAGAGGGCCCAACCAATTCCCCTTGACATTCAGTGTTTATCAACATTGAACACTTCAACTGTCTGGGTTTACCATTGGCAAGGAAATAAAATTGGCCATATAAATACTGTGCCTGAAAAAACAGGTCAGGCTGGGGATTCTATGGCGACTAACACACCTCCTGACTCATCAGTGCCTATCCACTATCTTCAGGCAAAAGTCAGGAGAGTGCTGGAATTCTCTCCCCTTTGTCTGGATGACCACAGCTCAAAAAAACAAACACTCAAGAAGCTTGATACTATGCTGGAAAAAACAATCCACTAGGTCAGATCCCCATCCAGCATGTTCCACATTCACTACCTTCATCAGCAACTTACTGTGCAGCAGTGTGTAATATCTACAAGATGCACTGCTGCAACTGACCAAGGTTCCTTTAACAACACCTTCCAAACCCACAACCTCTAACAACCTGAAAGTGTTAAAGCAACAGATGCATGGGGACACGACCACCTGCAAGATCACCTTCAAGTCACACAGCATCTTGACTTCAAACTACATCACCCTTTCTTCACTGGTGCATGGTAAAAAGCATGTAACTCTTTTCCTAACTGTGATTGTGTATACACCATATGGACTGCAGCATGTCAAATAGACAGTTCATCAACACCTTCTCAAGGACAATTACAGATGGACAACAAAATCTGGCACGGCTAGCAATGCCTATATCCTGTCAAAGAATTTTAAAAAAAGGAAATTTTACAGGATCAATTTGAATGCCAATTTACACTGTCTGATTTTACCTTCCGTTGAAGTTGCTGGAAAGTAGAACAGTGTGGGGTAAAAAGTAAATTGCTAATGCTGTCTGGCAGTTTTCTATCAGATCGGCTGGCTTATACTTACTCCAATAACCTTCAATCCTTGATTGTACATCATTGCATAAAATGAAAGTTTGGTGCAACTTTATTTCTAACTTAAGGAAGGACACAATTATACATTCACTAATATAAGTCATTGATTATTTAAATTCTTCTAGTGACTCCAGTTGAATTGACTGCTAAACGATTCATAAAATAAGAGAGCTATGTGTTAAAAATAAATAAAAAATAAATACCAAGTATTTGCTTGGTGAATCTACCTGCCTGCATTCTGACAATAACACTGACCAGATGGTGGAGCAGTCAGATATCACACGGAGAACTGATGGAAATTTATGCTCAGTAACTTCTCAATTGAATTTGATGGTGTAGATTAGACAGCCGTTCACATCGAAATAAATATTATTCAAAATATGAGTGTTAGTAGAAGCCCAGTACTTACAGCATGCTGTCCCAAAGGTAGAGATTTTTTGATGCTCATTTTTGAATTTGTGGTTCATGTCCACTGGATAAAGCTCAAGTTTGAAAATATATCCACATAATATGACAATCTGCGAGATTGTTTATTCAACCAGTATGAAGTATTACAGTAATAAAAACTTGGCACATTTTTTCAAAATTATTTCCTCAGTGCAATTTTTGCTAATAACTAAAATACCCAAAAAATCCCAGACTTAGTGAAATATAATTACTATTTAATTTAGAGTGCGAAGAATTGTACTTCTTTAGAGCATTTAATTATGTATAGTTAAATAGATTAAATGAATTAAACAATACAAAACAGATTGGACTATTGCTATTGCATAGTGAGTCCTTTCTCTGTTGGTCTCTTTTGCAGTGGTTCCCTCACTCTTTGTCTTTAATTCAATACAACTGCACTCCTCTATTCAAAATTCCTGGCACATTGACTTCAACTCTATCTTTTAATCATTGTCTTGCTATGTAACAAATGCTTCACATTTCAAATAAATCAGATCACCAACATCGACATGTGTGATTTAGCTCAATCACAAGCTTGTATCATCACATTTATAACATATAGGACAGCAATGAACTAGACAAAATTTCTGTTTACAAAGTCTGTACTCAGTGCAGGAGCTAATGGCATTAGAAGCTGCATCACCTGGCCTAAACCTATTGTTCTTGCTGAGAAGGAATCATAGAATCCCTACAGCGCAGAAGCAGGTCATTTCAGACCAGCAAGTCCACACCGACCCTCTGAACAATTTAGCATGGACAATCCACCTAAACTGTACAGCTTTGGACTATGGGAGGAAACTGGCACACCCAAAGGAAACTCACACAAACACAGGGAGAACATGCAAACCTCACACAGTCACCTGAAGGTGGAATTGAACCCGTGTCCCCAGTGCTGTGAGGCAGCAATGTGAACCACTAAGCCACATGCCAGCCCAGCCATTTAATATTGAGATAAATTTTAGTTTTTTTGTGATCCTAGGACTGAAATTCCACTGTAGCATTGAGCTATGCTACAAAGCTGTCTTTCAGATAAGACATTAAAACAATGCCTATTGTATAAAGAGGCAAGGATCTGACAGGATTAATGCTGAGGCATGTCATCCAGGTTTGGTGGAAGAACAGCTTAGAATCCCAAAGAATTAAGACTACCACCCATGTCCTCCTCTTAGTCTCTGTAATAGCGTCTATCATATCAGCAATATTTGCACTAAACTCCTAACATGCGAAAAAAATACTAAAACAGAAATTCCTAGAGAAACTCAACAGGTCTGGCAGCATCTGTGGAGAGAAAGCGGAGTCAACATTTCAGATCTAGTGACTGTTCTTCAGAGTTCTACTGACTTGCTGAGTTTCTCCAGTAATTTCTGTTTTAGTTATAGATTTCCAGCATCTGCAGTTCTTTGTTTTTTTCTCTAGTGCAATAAACAACATCGTGTTGAAAACAAATGCCTCTTCTCTTTAGAATAGAAAGTGGGTTTCCTGTACCACACCAGACCAATGGGACCTGTATATCCCTACAATAAAAGAAGATTGTGACAACAAATGTGATCCATAACAAGCAAGAGTGTGGCGAGCCTTCAATCTATTCTCATACCTGAAACCATTCTAGTAAATGGCTTCTGGACTTTTTCCGATGCATTAGTGTCGTAGAATCATACAGCATGGAAACAGACCTTTTGGTCCAACTCGTCCATGCTGACCAAGTCTCCCAAACTAAATTAGCCCCATTTGCCTGCAATGGCCCATATCCTCCTGAAACTTTCTTATTCGTGTACCTGTCCAAATGTCTCTTAAATGTTGTAACAGTATCTGCATCTATCACTTCCTCTGGTAGCTCATTCCACATACGAGCCACCCTCTGTGTGAAAAAGTTACTCCTCAGATCCCTTTTAAATCCTCTGCTCTCACCTTAAAATTATGCCCTCTAGTTTTGAATTCCACTGCCCTGGGATAAGATCTTTGCTATTCACCTTATCTATACCCCTCATGTTTATATAAATCTCAATAAGGTCACCCCCTCAACCTTCTATGCTCCAGCTTATCCAGCTTCTCCTTATAGCTCAAGTCTTCTGATCCCGGTAACACCCTTATAAATCTTTTCTGCACCCTCTCCAATTTAATAATATCTTTTCTATAGCAGGGTGACCAGAACTGTACACAGCACTCCAAAAGTGGCCTCATCAATGTCCTGTACAACTGCAACATGACATCCCAACTCCTAAACTCAATGATCTAAGCAATGAAGGCAAGCATTCCAAACTCTTTCTTTGCCACTCTCTCTGCCTGGGTCGAAACTTTCAATGAACTATACCTGAACCCCTAAGTCTCTCTTTTCGACAACACTCCCAGGGCTCTACCATTTACAGTGTAAGTCTCTCCCTTGTTCATCTTACTGAAATGCAACGCCTTACATTTATCCAAATTAAACTCCATCTGCTGTTTCTCAGCCCTTTGGCCTAATTAATGAAGATGCCTTTATAATCTTAGATAACCTTCCTAACTGTCTCCTATACCACCAATTTTGGTGTCATCGGCAAACTTACTAACCATGCTTCCTACATTCTTATCCAAATTATTTATGTAAATGACAAAACAAAGCAGACCTAACACCAATCCCTGCAGAACACCGCTGGTCACAGGCCTCTGTTCTGAAAAACAAACCTCCACCACCACCCTCTGCCTCCTACCATCAGGATAATTTTGCATCTAATTTGCAAGATCTCCCTGAATCCCATGTGATCTAAATTTACTGATCAGTCTACCATATGAACCTTGCCAAAGGCTTTACTAAAGTCCATGTAAGCAATGTCAATGGCTCTGCCTTCATCCACCTTCAACTTGTTCATCCTCAACAAGTGCATGAGTTACAATTTCACACTCACAAAGCCATACTGACTATCCCTAATCAGTCCTTACCTTTCCAAATTCATGCAAATTCTGTGTCTAAGAATCCCCTCCAACAACTTACTCACCACTGATGTCAAACTGGTTTTCAGGCTTCTCTTTACAGCTTTTCTTAAATAAAGGCATAACATTAGCCACTCTTCAGTCTTCTGGCATCTCATCCACAGCTATAGATGATGCAAATATCTCTGCTGGGGGTCTGCAATTTCTTCCCCAACTTCCCACAATGTCCTGGGATACGCTTGATCAGGTCCCAGAGATTTAACCACCATTATGCTTTTTTTGACTTCCCGCACCTCCTCTTCTGCAATGTGGGCTATTTTCAAGAAAGAAATATTTACTTCCCCTAGGTTCCCTAGCTTCCATGTCTTTCTCCACAATAAATAATGAATTGAAATATTTGTTTAGTATCTCTCCCATCTCCTGTGGTTCCACACACAGACAACCTTGTTGATCTTTAAGAGGCTCTATTCTCTCCCTGCCTGCTCTTTTGCCCTTAATATGCTTGTAGAATATTTTTAAAGTAGGTAGTTTTTGGGCCCCAGGCCAGCAGTACCATTTTCTCTATGTGCTATTCATCTTTTTTCTTTCCTTCTTCCTTTCTCCTTCATCTTTGAGGCCGGAGCAGTGTCAGTGGGCCAGTAGCCACAGCTTCAGCGGCATGGATCAGGACTCTTGACAGCAGTAGTGGTACCTGGAGACTCAACTGTTGACGGCGAAGGGCCCAGATCCTGGAGTCTCGGCAGCGTCAGCAGAGCTGTGTTCTCCTGGGCCATTGGCATCATTGCTGCTGTCCCCACAGCAGGACTCCTTGAGGCCCCGGAACACCCAGCAGAGACCTTGCAGAAGCCCTGAAGCCATGCTTGAGATCCCAGTTTGAACAGAAAATGAACTTATATTTAATTATTTTCTTTTTATCCTTATTGTAACTCAAAATGGCACCAAATTATGGCAACAAAACACTTTTCACTGTATCCTCAAGATATATGTAACAATAAATCATTCATTCATTCATTGACCTTATCTGCCAAGGCTATCTCATATCCCCTTTTTGCCCTCTTGACTTCGATCTTCAGAATGCCCTACACCCCTTATACTCTTCAAGAGATTCACTTGATCCCAGTTACCTAACATATGCCTCCTTCTTATTTTTGACCAGGCCCTCAATATCTCTATTCATTTATTGTTCCCTACTTCCGCCAACATTCAAATCTTTCCTGTGATGTGAAACCCACAACTTTACACAATACTTCAGCATTTTTTTAAAATTCATCCTTGGGACGAAGGGAAAAAAAGCCCTGGCTTGCCAGCATTTATTGCCCATCCACAGTTGCCCTTGAAGTGGTGGTGAACTGCTTTCTTGAACAGCTGCAGGCCATGTTCCATAGGTTGATCTACTATGCCATTAGGGAATGAATTCCAAGATTTTGACCCTGTGACAGTGAAGCAATGGTGATATATTTCCAAATCAGGATAGTGATTTGCTTTGAGGGAGGTCCTTGCAGGTCATGGAGTTCCTATGTAACTGCTGACTTTGTC
Organism: Ginglymostoma cirratum; assembly: GCA_024137785.1. Taxonomy (NCBI): domain Eukaryota; kingdom Metazoa; phylum Chordata; class Chondrichthyes; order Orectolobiformes; family Ginglymostomatidae; genus Ginglymostoma; species Ginglymostoma cirratum. The sequence continues at coordinate 30,500,631 of JAHRHZ010000283.1, read as the reverse complement.
CTTCTAGATGGAAGTAGTTAAGGATTGGGAAAATACTGTCTAAAAATCATGGGTGAATTTCTACAGTGCGTCTTGTAGATATACACTGCTGCTACTGAGTGCCAGTGGTGGAAGGAATGGATGCTTGTGGATGTGGTACCAGTCAAGCAGACTGCTTTATCCTGGATGGTGTCAAGCTGCTTGAGTGCTGTTGAAGCTGCACTCATCCAGGCAAGTGGGGAGTATTCCATCATGCCATGATTTGTGCCGTGTAGATGGTGGACAGGCTTTGGGGGGGTCAGAGGTGAGTTACTCATCACGTTATCCCTAGATTCTGACCTGCCCTTGTAGGCACTGTGTTTATGTGATGAGTCCTTTTGAGTTTCTGGTCAATGATAACCCTAAGGATGTTGATAGTGGGGGATTCAGGGGGCGGTAGTTATATTGTCTTTTATTGATGATGGTCATAGCCTGGCATTTTTGTCGTGTAATGTTACTTGCCACTTATCACCCCAAACCTGGATATGTCTAGTCATTGTTGCAATCGAACATGGACTGCTTCAGTATCTGAGGAGTCACGAATGGTGGTGAACATTTTGCAATCATCGGCAAACATCCCCACTTCTGACCTTAAGATGGAGGGAAGGTCATTGATGAAGCAGCTGAAGGTCGTTGGGCCAAGGACACTACCCTGAGGGACTCCTGCAGAGATAACTGACCTCCAAAGAACATGACCATCTTTCTATGTGTTAGGTATGACTCCAACCAGCAGAGAGTTTACCCCGATATCAGTTGATTCCTGTTTTGCCAGGACTCCTTGATGCCACACTCAATCGAATGCAGCTTTGATGTCAAAGGCTGTCACTCTCATCTCACCTCTGGAATTGAGCTCTTTTTGTCCATGTTTGAACCAAGGCTGTAATGAAGTCAGGTGCTGAGTGGCCCTGGTGGAACCTAAACTGGCTGTCACTGAGCAGGTTCTTGCTGTGCAAATGCTGCTTGGTAGCACTTTTGATGACACCTTCCATCACTTTTCAGATGATCAAGAGTAGACTGGTGGGGCGGTAACTGGCTGGTAATTTTCCACATTGTCAGGTAGATATCTGTGTTGTAACTGTAGTGGAACAGCTTGGCTAGGAGAACGGCAAGTTCTGGAACACATGCCTTCAGTACTATTGCCAGAATATTTTCATAGCCTTTGCTATATCCAATGTTTCCTGCTGTTTCTTGATATCACATGGAGTGAAAGGAATTGGCTGGGAATGATATCTGTAATGCTGAGGATCATTGGATGTGTCCAAAATTGCAGAATACTGCTGCAAATGCTTCAGCCTTCGCTTTTGCACTGATGTGTTGGGCTTTTGTATCATTGATGCTGGGGATATTTGTGGATCCTCTTCCTCTAGTGAGTTGTTTAGTTGTCCATCACCATTCACGACTGGATGTTGCAGGGCTGCAGAGCGTAGATATGATCTGCTGAATGGATAGCTTAACTCTGTCTATTACTTGCTGCTCATGCTGCTTGGCATGCTAGTCATCCCATTTGGTAGCTTCACCAGATTGACAGCTTATTTTCAGGAATGTGTGGTACTGCTCCTGACATGCCCTCCTGCACTTTCCATTGAGCCAGGGTTGATCCACTGGGTTGATGGTAGTGGTTGAGTGGGGCATATGCCGGGCTGTGAGGTTACAGATCATGCTGGAGTACAATTCTGCTGCTGTTGATGGCCCGTAGCACCTCATGGATGCCCATTTTTAAGTTGCTGGATCTAGTCAAAATCTGTCCCATTTAGCACAGTGATAGTGCCACACAACACAATGGATTCTATTTTCAATGTGAAAGCATGGGTTCATCTCCACAAGGACTGTGTGATGGTCACTGTTACCAATACTACAATGGACAGATGCATCTGCAGCCAGCAGATTAGTAAGGGTGAGTTTGAGTATGTTTTCCCTCTTGTTTGCTCCCTCACCAGCTTCCGCGGACCCACTCCAGCAGCTATGTCCTTTAGGACCTGACCAGCTCAATTAGTAGTGCTGCTGCTGAGCCAGTCTTGGTGGTGGACATTGAAATGCCCCACCCAGAGTACATTTTGTGCTGTTGCCACAGTCAGTGCTTCCTCCATGTGTTGTTCAACATGGAGGAGTACCAATTCATCAACTGAGGGAGGATAGTACGTGGTAATCAGCAGAAGGTTTCCTTGCCCATGTTTAACCTGAAGCCATGAAATGTCATGGCGTCCAGAGTCAATGTGGACAACTTCCAGGTCAACTCCCTCCTGACTGTATACCACTGTGTCACCACCTCTTCTGAGTCTGTCCTGCCAGTAGGACAGAACATATCCCAGAATGACAATGGTGGTGTCGGGGACATTGTAAGATATGATTCTGTGAGTACCTCAGGCTGTTGCTTGATTATTCTGTGAGACAGCTTTCCCAACTTTGACACTAGCCCCCAGATGTTAGTAAAAAGGACATTGCAGTGTCAAAGGGCTGTTTCTGTTGTTGTTTTTTCAGGTCCCAGTTGATTGATTTGGTTTCATTTCTTTGCTGAAACTTCGTAGCAAATGATACAACTGAATGGCTTACTTGGCTCTTTTAGAGGTCAATTGAGAGTCAATCACATTGTTGTGGATCTGGAATCACATGTAGATTAGACCAGGTGAAGATAGCAGATTTTCTTCCCTCAAGGAGGGACTCTAGTGAGCCAGATGGATTTTTTTCCAACAATTGACAATAATTTGATTGTCATCATTATATTTTTAATTCCAGATATTTTGACGTGGCGGGATTCAAACCCAGGTCCCCAAACATTAGCTAAGTTTCTGGATTACTAGTCGAGTGCTAATACCAGTAGAACATCAGCTCCCCTTGTTAGTGAGGGCTAACAAGTGTTCTATACAAGTTAAACATCACCCCCTTGTTTTGTACTCTGTGCCCCATTAATAAATCTGAGAAGACTGCCTGCTTTATTTACTCATCTCTCTACCTCTTTGACCACCTTCAATGATCTACACACATATGCACCCAGCTGCTTCCACTCCTGCAACCTTTTAGAATTGTACCACTTATTTTGAATTGTCTTTCAGTGTTCTCCCAACCAAAGTTGTCACTTTTCTGCATTAAGCCTTACCTGTCACCTATCCATCCACTCCACTAACTCGATAATGTCCTTTTCAAGTTCCACATTATCCTTTTCACAGTTGACAATTTTTCCAAGTTTATTGTCATCTGTAAACTTGTAAATTTCCCCCTGTGCACCAAGATGCATTTTATTAATATATATCAGAAAAAGTAAGTGTCCCAATACTGATCTCTGGGATCTCTGTTTCCCATCCCTCAGCAAATGTTGCCACTGTTCCTTTTATACCATGACCTACAACTTGGCTCACAAGTCAAATGCCTTCTGAAATCCATGTATACCACCTCATAAGCATTACCCTCATCAATCCTTTCTGCTACCTCTTCAAAAACTCCAACAAGTTAGCTAAACACAATGTCCACTTTAGAAATCCAAGCTGACTTTTCCTAATCAGCACACCTATCCCATGTAACTACTGATTCAGACCCATATAATTGATTCCGAAAGCTTCCCACTACTGAAGTTAAACTAACTGGTCTATAATTGCCAGGATTAGTGTTACAACTGTTTTTGAACAATGTTTAATGTTGACAATTCTGCAGTTGTCTGGCACTTCTATGGAGTCCAGGGAAGACTAAAATGTTATGGCCAATTTCTGCAATTTTTACCTTCACTTCCTTCAAAATTGTTGGATACAACCTTGTAATGTAGCATTGAAACAGTAGGGTTTTGTGTGTATATGGTGCTCATGCCAAAAATGGAGTAATGGGGGTCATGTGGGCTTTTTATTATTTTCATGCTGATTTGGAAGAAAATCGCTGAATTGACTGATATCTAGATACAAGTAAGTTTTTTTTTAATATAAAAACTTCCATTTAGTTTCTATTAATGTTTATTCAATTCTGGGACTGTCCTATGAGGACCATCTAAATGCCTGTTTTGTTTAAGTGGGATTAGCAGCAGAAGCCTCCAATGTTCATTTTCCTTTTCTTTGTTAAAGAGCGGGAATGAGATAGAATACTCATTATGCTTCAGTACAGATTTGTAGCCTTTAGTTTTGATTATGATTGTTAGATTTAGCTCTGAACTCAGATCGTTACAGGAAAACTGTTTTGACAACTGCTACAATGCTGTCAAGTCTTCAGCTTTTAATGTCCACTTACCGCCACTAACTAGTTGTCATGACTAACTTTTAGTACTCGTGCTGTCATCATGATGCCATTTGTGCTTTTATATGCCATATGCCACAGATAGTCAGTTCTTCTTGAGTCAGAAGATTATTTGCAACACAAACTATTAACAAAGCTATGATATCCAAGACTCTCAAGCATAGTCTGGGATCTCTACTCACTGATGTTACTGTACATTACACACTCATACAGCTGACTGACTATACTGACTTAGAGAGATTGTAGATGAGGTGGGTTCTTTTATATTGGAATACCACATGTCATGATGTCATGTAGCCGGTCTGGCATCTGTGCCATACTACAACAGATATGAGAAATGCTATATAAATCCAATCCTTTCTTTTTAACTGAAGTATAAACCACTGGGAACCATCATAAAATTCTGGGGTTACCATTGACCTGAAACCTGATTAGATAAGACATATAAATACTATGCCTACAAGAGGAAGCCAGAGGCTGGTAATTCTGCAGTCAGTAACTCATCTCTTGAATCCTCAAAGCTTGTCCACCACCTATAAGACATTAATCATGAGTGTCATAACTTATCTGGACAGGTAGAGGCCCAAGGACACTTAAGAGCTGTATCAAGCAGATTGAAAAGTGAAATAACTCCTCAAAGGCTGGTATCCCATCACCAAGTCACCCTTTATTGACACATAGACAGTCCTTGACACTGATCCAGCTTGCTCAAAGTGAGCAGAACCCCTGACACTCCTGTTTATATCTGTCAGCCAGGGTTCCCTGACTGGACCAGATTAACAGCCCAATCAGGAAACCCATATTCTATGTGGTCCACTTGCCTGACCACACTACAATCATTGCAATAAAAGACAAGATCTCTTGTCATCAAGATCATCAAGATCTCTTCTCTGGAACAACTAATTTTTTGTGTGTATTAATGGCATTGACTGGAGTTTTCAGAGCATGAGGTACATAACATGAAATTCAGAAAGACAATTAACAGTTAGGAGGATTATAATAAGCCTCAGGAAATCATGATGACACAATGATCTCATTTGATGTTATCACTGGACAATTAGGCTCCAGACTGAAATCTTGTTTAATAGATGTATTTCATTTTGTTTTGATTTTAGCAAGGTGGTCTCTCACTGCAGCAAAAGTACACAGTGTTGCAAATTTTATTTTAACAATAAAACAGAAGTTTATGCCAAAAGAAGGAAAGATAAAATAGAATAAGCCAAAAACAAGCTGTTTGCAACACAAATTGAAAGATTTATTCAACACAAAATAAAAATACAATCCCATTAATTGCAAATGCTCCTTTATAAGTTCCAAAAAAAACCACACTACCCCTCGTATTGTACCCAAAAGCACTCCTTTTATGAAACTCATGTCAAAGAAAATATTTAATTTCCTAACCCAATAGGCTCATTTTAAGCCGATGTACTGCTCCTCTGATGCTGCCTGGCCTACTGTGCTCCTCCAGCTCCACACTTTGTTATCTCTGACTCCAGCATCTGCAGTTCTTGCTATCTGAGGCTCATGTTAAGTATGACTTTAATTCCTAGACTGAAAACACTGATAGTTCTTTCTGGAGCTTAAACATACTCAGCTTCAACTAACCACTTCAGCATTTCATCCCAACAATTCTGGTTTGGTACAATCACTAACCCCTTACACTCAGGTAATCTAGCTTTACCGTGTTCTCCCCTTCTCAGGAACACTGCTCTTTATAACTATCTCCATTCAGAATTCACAGAATTGCCCAAAGCAAAGTAAAACTGAAAAGAAAATCTCTCTCTCTAACCTATGGGAGTTTTCCCTATGTTTTAAAAACAAGGCCTAAGGCATCCTGTGGTACAGGAGTAATGTCCCTATCTCTGGACCAGCATGCCTGGATTTAAGTCTCACCTGCTTCAGGGGTGTGCCATTATATCTCTGATGAGGTTAATTAAAATATCTTTAAAATCCCTACATTTCTAATAGACCTTAAATCACCTTGCTCAGGTGTAAATCAGAAAGATAAACAAGAACCATTAATGCTGCCAAAGTAGATCCGACAAACTATTGCAAAGAAATCCCCACAGCTACAGAAATAATTACAAGTCAAATATTAACTTCAGGCACACAGAAAGTATATACATCACTAACCAAAAATTGGAAGCCTCAAAATTTAAAATAAATGATATAAATATATATTATGATATTTTGTTACAACTGTTAAAAGCAAAAACTTATGGCAGACATGATTTAATGCAAAGAAGTGTAAATTTATGCATTTTGGTAGGAAGAATGGAAACAATCAGCATGAAATAAATGATACACGTTTAACTGGGGTGCAAGAACAGAGGGAAGAGAGGTTTGTGCACAGACATTTTTGAAGATGGCAAGATAAGATCAGAAATCTGTTCAAAATAAAAACTTCTGAATTCATTGTCTTTAAAAAAATGAAGCCATGGAATACAAAAGCAAGAAGGTTATGCTGAATTTTTATTAACTATTGATTAAGCTCTAGCTAGAGCATCTGGACATGGCACAGGTTGTCAAAGTTTCAGAGAAGGGCTATGGAGATTTACTAGGGTGATACCAGGAATGTAGGGCTTCAGTTATGTGGAGACACAAGGGAAGCTGGTGTTGTTCTCCGCAGAACAGGGAAGGTTAAAGGGAGATTTGTTAGGAGTGTTCAAGATTAAAAAGTGAACTGATACAGTAAACAAGGAGAAGTTATTTCCTGTGGTGACAGGTTTTGAAACCAGACAACATAAATGTAAACTAATTGGCTAAAGAACATAGGAGTATGTATGCAGAATTATGATCTGATGATTTGAAAAGTACTGCTGGAAAGAGTGGTGGAACCAGAAACAATAATAATTTTTGGAAGGGAATCAGGTAAACACGTGAAGGGGAAAATAATTGCAGAAACAATGGGGAATGTGCAGGGAAATGGGACTAATTGAATGTCTCCTTCATAAATCCACCATATGCACATGCACTTTTATGAGTTTATTAACACCATCATAATCAAACCTTTCAATTGTGACTAAACTAATATTAAACAAAAACACTCAACCTAGGCCCTGAGAATTCTGCCATGAACTAGAGTACAATTTCCAGGAGCTAACTTCATGTCCTACTCCCAGCACTATGCAAGTGCAGACCTCCAAGAGAACATGTGCAGTCCAACGTAACAGTGATCCACATTATATTAAGATATCAATAATTGCATGCTTTGTGATAATAATATCAGCAAAATTAGACTACCAACCCATCATCACACATGGCAACTTGCATTTTATCGCTGAATCCGACAAAGTTAACTGTAGAGCATTCATTTCCTGTTATGCATGTTTCAGCTTTTGGCTTCTCTGCTCATTGCTAAAAAAAAATTCATGCTTTTGCTCATTCTCAGTCTGTCTTTGTAATCAGACTTCAGCTGCCTGTATTTGTGGCTCTGCTCTCATCTAAAGCCCTGCTGAAGAGTTTCTTTAATTAACCATTATGCCACAGATGTTATTGATTTTTTTTCAAATGTAGTTGAAACATCGTTCTGTTGGATAATAGCCAATATCAAGGCATGAATTCTTTGTGCTCAGCTTTTTCTCCTGAGTATCAACACAGAAACGTTGTATTGAACAGCAAGAACTGGAAAGTGTAACTGTTACAGAATCTACGACATTGATTTTTGAGGCTGTCAACAAGATGGGTCTCTTAATTTGGAATTTCAAAAATATTTGCTGCAGCACGTTTCACAGGAGTGGGCTTTCTAAATACAGGATTTGAAAAATGTGCAGTTGTTTAATCAGGGGCAGAAACCTTGCTTGAGCGCATTTCATGACTCACAAACCAAATTCATGAGCATTGATCCCAGTTAGACCAAGGAAAACCACTAGATTTTAAAGTAATTCTTTTACAATCCTTTCTCTAGCTTTAACTTTTCTAATAGTTTCATGTCTGGATTTCTAAAAATTCCTTATTACACAGCTATATTTCTGGATAAAATTATAAATGTCAAAAAATTAACTGTCATCAGTGGAGACAGCATTCGAAGAAGTACTGAACCTTTTGTTTTTCTTTGAATGAATAAAGTTTACTGAAGTTACATATGGCACAAAATTCTTTTGCATTATTAGGTATAGTTTCAGAGCCAAACTGTTGTGCATGCACCCTGCTAGAGTAGGGCATGTCCGAAGCCATTTTAGGTAAGATGTTAGCGTGGGCACTGGTAGTCTGTGCCCGTGGTATGCAAAGCAGATTGTGAGGTCAGTCAGTTTATAATGCTGATTTGACTTCAGCAGTGCCCTTCATAATATTAATATTAATCCAACGATACGTGTCTCTCACAGCCAAATGTGTTCAGCATCAGGGCTATTGAAAGGGATCATCTGCTATTTTCAGGTTAGATGCTGATTAATTTTGTGTTTTACTGGCTGTTGCAGAGTTGGGAGAAGTATTTGGATGTTTGTACTGCAAGGGAGGACAAACACTGGAATAACCCCACAGAGGCTGGTATCCCATCGCTAAGTCATCCTTTATTTATGCTTGGAAAGTCCTTGACACTGATCCACCTTCCTCAGAGCCAGTTCTCACAGTGAACAGAACCTCTGACACTTCTGTTTATATCTGTCAGCCAGAACTCCCTGATAGGACCAGATTAGCAACCCAATCAGGGAACTCATATTCTGTAAGGGTGCCCATATTTGAGAGACACAAGATGGCTGGCAGATAAATTGCCTCTCTAGCCCTGCACAAAATGGCTGACAAGTGATTAAACAGAATTAAAAGCCTGCTCCAGCATTTAAATGAGACACAATGGTACATTCGAGAAGGGGTTATTCCGAGGCAAAAGGGAGCCTAGCACAAACAGCTGCAAGGAGATTTGTTAGAGACAGTTTGATAAGAAAATGTCCAAGGACAGACAGTTTGCGGATTTATAACAAATATTGAAGGGGAAAGTAAACTCCTGCAATAAACAAACACAGATGAACTAATGGGATTATGGCTCGTAAAAGTCTGGAGGATCAGACAAGTTCACGAAATTACAGTAGTGACTGACTCAAGCTTCATTAAAGAAAGCATGTTGTCCCATTAGGTGAAATGAATTAGTCAAAATAAGAACAATAAATCTCAGTCCAGAAGACAGTCAGCCTAGCTCATCATGCAGCTACGAAAACAGCAGATAAAGGTATTTTGCGGTAATTAGCTGTTTCTTTGAAGTTATTCACAATCGTAAGAAATAGATTCTAGTTAAAGATTCTTCAGACAATCACAGAGATAGATTTCAATGTAATTATATACACACGTATATAACCAAAATACAATGATCACTAAAATCATTAAAGGAAAAGATTCAAATGTAGATATGAAAATTAATTAGTCTTAGGAAACCTTTCTTTATCACTAAATGAATGCCTGGTGTAAGAAACAAATTGCTTGCAACTCATTAGCTAGACAGTGCGAACAGTAGAGACAGGTATTAAACTTTATATATAACTGACTATAATAGAAATGAATATTATGAATCTTATAGCAGTTAGTTAGAACCAATTGTCTTTTGATTTTTCTATACATATAATTAGGACAGTGGGAAAATATAACAGGAGTAACAGAATTTGAGAGAGATTGTGTTTCATTTGCTATGAAGAGCAGAATTCAGGCGATCCTTAGAGATAAGCAAGTCTGGGACATGTCTGAAGGAGTATAAGCCAGTAACTTTGAAATACATGGGACCTTAGGGCTGTCCATAGGAGTGTCCTTCATTGATTAGGTGTTTCACAGAATTAAATGTATAGAATAAGGGGTAGGGCACACTAACCAAGTTGTATGTGATTATTGTAACAATAAATGTATAAAACATTGTATCTCACTGTAAAAACTAGAGTGCTATTGACCTCTCTTTTGATCTGAGCTGAAGATTAAGGGGATAACTGAGCCCTCACATTGAAGCCAGATTCGGGGGTAGACTGATCCAGTGACTATGTGAATAAAGACCGCTACATGCCTGAATTCTGCTTGCCTCCTCGGACTTTGTCCTTGATCAGGGGTTTCGCTCCAACATATTCTATGCAGTCCACCTGGCTGACCTCATTATAATCACTACATTGGTGCCTGACTCATCCATGCTCCTTGACATCAACAAGTCAGTTTGCTAGCGTTTCATTGTGTATACCCATCAATCTTTTTCTGTATATCACCCCATTAAAGACTTCGGCTAAGTATTCTGTACCGCAATTTGTGCGCAATAGAGCTCTCCCTTTAATGAGCTGGTATCTGTGTGACCTTTAGTCCTGCCCTTTCAAGTATGGCAGTGCTAGTGGGTAAAGATAAGCCTGAGAGACAATGACTAAGTATTTCTTCTTCAATATCTTCTTCCTCTTTCACCTCTTGCTCCTCTGCTACTGCTTGGCCAGATTGCAAGTCTTGAATGTTTGAAAGGAAAAAGGCACAAGGGTATGGAATGATTAGGGGATGGGGGAAAATAAGAGGCACAGTCTTGATCTATCTAAATCAGAGAGATTGTGGGATGAAAGCTGAGTGGAATGTGAGAAGGATGATTATGTTTCACCATGCAAACATCCTTTATTGTTTTAGTCGTTTCACTGGTCATGGGCCTCAGACATGGCCCTTCCAATCATTTTGAGCACTTCAGAAAAAGGGTGCTGACCTGAAACGTCAACTGTCCTGCTCCTCTAATGCTGCCTGACCTGCTGTGTTCCTCCAGCTCCACACTGCATTGTCTCTGACTCCAGCATCTGCAGTTCTTGCTATCTCTATTTTGAGCACCGTGTTCTTTACCAGGATGAAGATATACTGCCATGCCTATTCCTAGCCAAGAAAGTGCTGCTGGCTCTAGGTGTGTGCTTCTTCATCAGTAAGTAATATACAATGTAATATGGAGAGGCACTGTACAATGATGACTTGCTGGTCAGTATGTAGAAGTTGTGAGGTGTGGATGTGAGGCTCACAGCAGTGCTAATTGTGTGAGAATGAGGCAAAGCTATAAATTTGAAGTATTAGATGTGGTTATTAGAACTTGTATACGTAATCATAAGATTATAAGAAATAGGAGCAGGTGTCTGTCATTCAGGAAGATCCAGCTAAATTGGCCGTGGCTCTGACTTCAGTTTTCTGCTCCACTAACCCCACCCCAACCTCACTCCAAAATTCTTCACATCCTTGTAGTAGAACGTAAAACTACTCCTATCTGCCTCACTAATGTCCTTTAAGGAATGTAATTGCCAATCCTATCTGGTCTGCCATATTTGTGATTCCAGACCCATAGTAATATAGTTGACTTTCAACTGCCATCCGAAATGGTCTAGCAAGCACCGTGCAATGACAATTGGGGACTGGCAGTAAACTGACAAATTACCAACAATATCCACTTCCAGTGAAAGAATAAAGAAATAGAAAACAATGATGTTAATCCATTTTGGCAAAATCATTGAACTTCTTGCAGAACGTCTTCAGCGAAGGCTCCCACTGCCTTCTGGTCCCCTTCATGGGTGTCTCACATCTTGCACGTCAAAGGCTCCAATGGTGGGAACATTGCAGCTTGCTCTGTCATGTTGTGTAGAGCTGGATGAACACAGCAGGCCAAGCAGCATCATAGGAGCAGGAGAGCTTGACATTTCGGGCCTAGACACTTCATCAGAAAAATCATAGGCCTGAAACGTCAAGCTCTCCTGCTCCTATGATGCTGCTTGGCCTGCTGTGTTCATCCAGCTCTACGTCTTGTTATCTCGGATTCTCCAGCATCTGCATTTCCTATTATCTCTGTCATGTCATGCTAGTTTTTTAACTTCTCAGGTCAAATGTACGAGATAATGGCTACCAGCACCCGTTCCAGTCGAAATGCACCTCCCTTTAAGACACATCAGACTGCCTTTAAATAGTGGCGGCTAGCTTGAACTTGTGCATGCCTCTCATGATTTTGGGTGCTCAGCTGATGTGTGCATCTGCTTAACAGCATATTCGCTAATGGTACACAGATTTAGTTGAGAAGCCGCTCAAGTTGCATTGGAAGTAATAAAGCAAGTTTCACTGACAGTAATCCCCCTGTCCAGTAATCAGCTGCCAATGAGTCCACAATATGGAAACAAAGCCCAACTGGCTTTCTTTAGGAATGTTAAACACTAAGATTACTTTTGTTTTAACTGTAGAGGTCAGTTAGAGGAATGTTCACTAAGAATAAAATGCCTTCTTGTTACTGAACACCAAGACTGGTCCGTCAGGTACAGAAATAGTAGGAGGGGGTGTGTTGGAGGTGGGAGAAGGGGTCAGTAGAGAGAGGGTTAGGCTCACGATTGAAGAAGGGTCTAGGCCCAAAACATCAGCTTTCCTGCTCCTCTGATGCTGCTTCGCCTGCTGTGTTCATCCAGCTCTACACCTTGTTATCTCTGTCAGGTACTTGATGGCTACATACATGCACTCAATCACACCTTGAACCTGGAGGAACCCAGCAATAGTCCAAATTCTGTGGCTCTCTCAGCTTGACTGTCTGCATCAGGTTGGAAATTGCTGTGCTGGTTCATCCTTCTGAAAAAGGCTTTTGTTATTATCTTGATGGCTGTGATGTGAGGCTGATTAGGTGTTGCTGCAAGGTCTGGAATGGGCCATGGAGTGAGCCTGAGGCATAGACAGTCAGAGCTCCAGGAACCTTAATGTCGTAGCCATTAGATGACAACTAATGTAACTAGAGCTCACCTCCTCTGCCATCTCAGTGTTGCAGATCAGTCACAGCCTCATGAGAGATATGCATGGCTAAGTCTTATGTTTTTTGGCAAAGTGTGCATGGCATTGAGCTTTTTTTGGGAGGGAGACTTGCTGCAAGGCCTTTTGGGATTCCATGCTGTATCTTACCAAACTCATCTCATTAACATCTCATCCAGTTGCTAGTTCTGAGGAAGGGTCACCGGACCCAAAACGTTAACTCTGTTTTCCCCTTCACAGATGCTGCCAGACCTGCTGAGCTTTTCCAACAACTTTGTTTTTGTTTATCTCATTAACTACTTACGCTGCCCCAATGGGTTCCCTCATGTCTAATTCTATCTGAATCTTCTCAACATGACATTTCAGGAACATCTCGCAGCTGAAAGACCAACATCCCTGACACACGTGGTATCTTTAAAAGTGTACTGTATTCCTGGACAAACACTTGCAATACAAAGCCTCTCTGGTTAGTCAAGGACAGAGTTGGAATATGTTGGAGACAGGGAAAATGGTGCCACCATTATCCAAGAGGGATCTGGAGGTTCTGGTCGAGAGGTGGTGCGAAGAAGAGGAGCCCTTTTCCTGGAGGACTGACAGAGGAGGGTAATAGCAACCTGGTCTTCTCTTACTTGTTCTCATTTGCCACCTACCTTCCAGCCAACTGACCCTAAATGCCTCCTCATTACCTCACCACCTCTTGACCACCTGCGCCAGCGCTAGCAGATATGCCACTAATTTGCACCTCATGTAATCCATGCCTTGCTCTCATTCCAAAAGAAGACAGCGCACAACAAGGCAGAAAGGACCCAGATGGACATAAGGGTGCCCAAAATTCGACTGCTCATCCTATAAGAAAACAATCCGGGCCCTTGTAGACGTAAGACCAAGACCTGTACAGCAGGAATTCTGAGATATCCATGTCCCAACTGTGTAAATACCACTGTGCATTCCTGTGTAACTTCCACAGTAACTCCTTGTCAGCCTCATTCATTGCAAACCACTTCTAAACACAATGCCATCTCTCTCTGTCTCTCTCTTTTGTCTTGCAGGTACTGCCAGCATCCCTACCATCTCGACAGTGAAACATCCAGCTATCCCATAAGCCCTGCCCTCTGTGGAAGAGAGTACTGAGGCCTCAGAGAAAGCATTGACAAGGCTGCCTGGTGCATCAACCACTGCCTCAGATACTAACACATCTTTGGGTACGTTAGACGTAGAAAGTGTGGGAGCACAATCCAGTGAACATCTCACTGTGACGATTCCACTGCTGTCTGAGGAAGATACCCTGAGGTCACTGGCACTTGGAGGACTGCCAGAGACCAGGTACCTGCTCAGCCCCAGGCAGGAGAGGGCCCTGTGGTGTCAGCAGTCATGGACATTGTCCACATCCACAGAGAGGTACAGGAGCAGCAGACAGGGATGTGGGAGGCAATGGCCTCATTGCTCAGAAGTTGCAAAAGTGCAGTGGATCATGTGACTGTCCGACTGCACCAACCCTCCACCCCACCCCCAAACAGCCCAATGGACAGGTTGGCAGTTGCCATGGACAGCCAGGCCCAGCACCCTCAGGGTTTGCTGGAGATGCACATAAACTGGCACTCCATTGCCCCAGTCACTTGTCCTCAGGACCAAATGAATGGCAATGGCAGGATGCACTCCAGTTGCCCCTTCCTCAAAGGGTGACAGGTTGGTGCCAGGAGGCACCCAGCTGGAGCAGAAATCACTCACTGGCCCCTCAGAGGTCTCCTTTCAGGACACTCCAGAGGTGATCAGGCTCTCCACCTCTACCCTGACTGCCCCCCTCCAACCCTTGGGAATTCCAGCCATGGAGGGTTCACTCGTCTCTAGCAAGAAGCCTCTCAGCTTGTGTGATCCATTCAGGCTCAAATGCCCCCAGGGTAACCTGACCAAACCTCCAGGGCCAATGGGCAGCCGAGCCAAGCAGCATCCCTCCGCCCCAGATGTGGAACCTGAGACAACACTGAGACATAGTGGAAGGGAGAAAAGGAAGAAAACCTACTGAGTGCTCTTTGGTGGCACGGATACAATGCATGGTACATTATTTGTTACACATCTATAAATTTCACTGTTCTGGTGTTAGACCTGTTTGATAGACTCTGCACATAGCCCTGAATGTAACTATGCCAACAAGATGTCTAATTTCATCACTCCACAGGATTGCCATCGATCAATACCTGTGCTGAGAGCCTGCTGGAGCATGTTGAAGCAAGATGAGCAAGGCATATACAGGGCATGGGGCCTGCTGATATTATTGCCCCTTACTGTACAACATCCTATTCTATGTCTAAAGTGTTGGTGTGAATGAACATGGTCAGTGATGTCTGGGGCAGGAAGGTGCACAGCAAACAGGAGGCCAATGCATTGGGATCACCAGTGCATAGGCACTCTGCAGAACTGTGTGCTGAATCCCACATGAATTGAATTAGTTTTATTGTCAGGTGTCCCCAAATGAGTGCAATGAGAAGTCTCCAATGTCACCACTTATGGTGCCATCTTAGGTCTGGATGTAATTTTTATTTCCTCTACAGGGTCCTGCAGCCCCTCCCTCACTGATCGAGACACTTACTCCACCCACTCAGAGTGTGGTCATATCAATTTTCTTCCCAATACGTAGTTGCAATTTGTAGCTCGATGGAAGATGATGGAGGGCTCTTCCGCCTGTAGCTTCTGCCCTCTGCCTCTGTGGAAGAGAGTACTGAAGCATCAGAGGAAGCATTGACAAAGGTGTCTCTTACATCGCCCACCATCACAGATATTGATATCTCACTGGATATAGTGTCAGTGAGGTCCTAATCATCCAGATCCCCATCCCATGAACACCATAGGCTTATATCTTTCCAGGTCCCCACCCAACTCATCTACATGAGCCTTCATCTGCCTAATTTCTCTGCCCTCAGCGCCTGGCATATGGGATTTCTTGAAGCCAGGATGTTCCTGACTGTGGGTGAAGCCCCACTTCTGCATGAGCCCTTCCCATCGTGTTTTGCCATAATGCCCTTGCAGATATTGTTGCACCACTTCACACTTGACACACTCCTTTCTACTCAAGCCTGCAGCCCCTAATCTCTAAGAATAGGTTCCTGAGTCACAATCCCATAGCAGTGGGCCCCCTTTTCTCCTCCACCACCATTCCTCTGATTTCTGCAGACAGACACAACTGGGTCATGGCCTACATCCTTGAGCAATCTAACTAGACATCCTGAGATGAGAATTCCCAGACCACTGACTGGAAGCACATCATTTCCTTGGGCACAATAACCCTGCTACCTTCTCCCCTAGACTGGCAGCCAAACAGCTGTTCACCAAAAAGAATTCCCAATCCATTGGACTACTAGTTTTTGTACTTTGCATGCCTTAGATTTTGATTGGATACTGCCCTTGACCACCTTTGTTAACTATGCGTGCTTCATCCTTCTCATGGTCCTTCGTTTTTGACTGGAATAGATTTTTGATGAGTGCTATGAAATTTCTGCTTAAATGCCAGCCAACACTTATCCACTGACTATTCATTAGTCTATTTTTCCAGCCTACGTTAGACAAGTCTTTCCTCATACCTCTGCAATTGCCCTTATTTAAAGTGAGGACACTGGTTTAGACTTGGGTTGCTCTCTCTCAACTAAATTTGAAATTCCACCATGGTGTGATCGTTACACCCTAGAGGATTTTTAACTGGGCGATTTCTAATTAATCCTACCTCATTCTGCATTAGTAGATCTAAAGTAGCCGGTTTCAGGTAGGTTGTGCAGCATTCTGATTTAAGAAAAATCCTTGATGCGCTCCGTAAATTCATCATCTATGTTACACTGGGCTATCTAATCTGTCCAGTCAATATACAGATTAAAATCACCAATGACCATTTCAATGTCCTTCTTACATGCCACCATTATTTCCCAATTTATGTTTTTTCCACAGATAGGAAACTATTCAGGAGCCTGTGGATGATTCCATTCATGATTTCCTTCCCCTGATATCCCTATTTCCAACCAAATTGACTCCATATTGTGAGCTATTGCATCTAAATCATTAGTCACCACTGTTACCTTTCTTAGCAATTTCTTTATTGTCTGATTTTCCAGAACACTGAATACTCTTGAAAATTGAGTTCCCAGTCACAGTCATTCTACATTGTGTCTCTTAGTAGCTCATAAGTCAATTCATTTGTTTCAATCGTCTGACTTGTTAAAAATGCTGCATGCTCTCAAATAAAGGGCCTTAAGCTTTTACTTTGTTTCATTATTACTTATCAGGTTCTAATTCCTGCTGCACCTTTCGACTTATGTCTCCTTCCCTTCCTGTCAGACCAATTATCATTTGTCTCTTCACTACCTTACACCCCTACTCTATAATTTTATTTTGAATTTTTAAACTTCCCTTAAATTGTATCCTTCTTCTACTATGTAGTTTAAAGCTCTTTCTATAACTGTAATTATATGATTCAGCAAGACAAGAAAAGAGGCAATGCATTTATAATTATTATATTTGATTTACAATGATGTGTCACCTGTGTCACCTATGTACCCTCAGAAACTTTTCTGTTTCCTTCCCACTACATCTACAGTGAAGGTCTATTTGTGGCTGGCAGGATTTGCACTGGTGCATAGCTGGCCTTTAAATGTGGCACAAATCCCAGAAGGCCCTGCCAGTGTCAAATACCTTTGCTGCTAATGAGCGCATGATAGTGTGAGAGTGGCAGTGAGCATTGGAGAACAGTGTGAGATAACTGAGTAGAGCTCCATAAAGCTCACAGTGAGAAACCAACCCGTGAAGCTGCCTCTTGGCTGATTTCTAGTAAAATTCAACTCTATGTTTTTAAGGCTGCTGATTTTGCCTCTCCGTAATTTCCAGACACACAATCATGTCATCATCCTCCATTGAGGCTTTCAGGTTACAACCACCCTGAGCTAAGATAATTTCGCTCATCCTCCCTCCATTCTCCCATTCACCGCTCCCATCTTCATTTCTCATTCCCTCTGTTCCTCTTCGTTTTCCTTATTCTTAACCTGCTCTTTCCTTCCCATTTCTGGTTTTGTTCTCTTCCTTAAATAAAAACCAAAAGATGAGTGGATGCTGTAAATCAGAAACAGAAGTTGCTGGAAAAGCTCAGCAGGTCATAGAATCCCCTACAGTGTGGAAACAGGCCCTTTGGCCCAACATGTCCACACTGAACCTTGGAGCATCCCACCCAGACCCCCAACAACCCACCTAACCTACACCTCCCTGAGCACTACAGGCAATTTAGCATGGCCAATCCACCTAACCTGCACATCTTTGGACTGTGGGAGGAAACCTATGCAGACAACAGGGAGAATGCACAAACTCCACACAGACAGACACCTGAGGCTGGAATTGAACCTGGGTCCCTGATGCTGTGAGGCAGCAGTGCTAGCCACTGAGCCACCATGCTGCCCTAATGATGTGTCACCTGTGTCACCTATGTACCCTCAGAAACTTTTCTGTTTCCTTCCCAAAGGGTCTGGCAGCATCTGTGAAAAGAAATCAGAGTTAACGTTTCAGTACATTAAGAAAAGTTAAATCCAATTTCTCTTCACAGATGCTGTCAGACCTGCTGATCTTTTCCAGCAACTTCTGTTTTTTTTATTTTCTTCCTTCTCTGATTATTCATCTACCTTGTTCTCCTTCTTTATCTTGACCCTAGTTATTTCCCACTCTATATAGTTTACCCAACGAGAACGCAAACTATCGTTATCCTGTTTTATCAGAGGGAGGTTCTCACCACATTTCACTTTCATGCACTCAGGTACCACACAAGAAATTGAGTCCAGAGTTATACGTTCTCTGTCAATCTGTATATGAAACCACTATACAGTGATGTGCACTTGAAACATATTACTCAAATCATGCTATTTTATCCAAAACATAATTAAATTTAAGATTGTTTTTAGTGATTAGATTAGTATGCAAAATAATTTTTAGCAAATTTGACTAATGACCCTTAATCCCAGTATGCAGTTCAATTTTGATCCTCTGTGTAATTCAAAATGAGTATGTGATCAGTGAGAATTCTATCAAAGATTTGAAAACTTAGAATTGTTTTACTTGTAATAGTACAACAAAGCAAATGTTATGAAAGTAAGGCTACATAAGATAGATTTAACATTACATTTGCTTTTTCGAATATCCTTTCATTATTGGTGAGGCCGCATTTAGGAAATGTGTGTTCAATTCTGGTCTCCCTGCTCTAGGAAAGATGTTGTTAAACTTGAAAGGGTTCTGAAAAGATTTACAAGGATGTTGCTTGGATTGGAGGGTTAGAACTATAGAGGCTGATTAGGCTGGGGCTTTATTCCCTGGAGCGTTGAAGGCTGAGCGGTGACCTTATAGAGGTTTATATAAACAGGAGGGGCATGGATAGAGTGAATAGCCAAAGTCTTTTTCCCAAGATAGGGGAGTCCAACGCTACAGGACATAGGTTTAAAGTGAGAGGGGAAAGATTTAAAAGGAACCTAAGGGGCATCTTTTTCATGCAGAGGGTGGTGCATGTCTGGAACTAACTGCCAGAGGAGGAGGTGGAGGCTGATACAATTGCTACATTTAACGCATTTGATGGCTACATGAATGGGAAGGATTTAGAGGGATATGGACCAAATGCTGGTAAATGAGACTAGATCAGTTTAGCATATCTGGTTGGCGCGAAGGAGTTGGACAGAAGCGTCTGTTTCCGTCCTGTATGACTCTATGACTCTTTTCATAGCACTCTCAACATTACTGTTCATAAATTCCTTAATATGGATGGGATTATATTTAACTTGCAAATTCTAAGTGGTGCATCTTTTGGGGGGAAAGACTATGGCTATTTTCTCTGTAGTAAAATATTTGGCTTTTTCTTGAAATTATTATCTGAGCTAAAACCTGCAGTTCATCTTCTGACGGAATGTCATTGTGTGACAGTGTGTGATCACTTGCATGTCCTGCATAAGGATGAATCTTGCTGCTCCAGTCGACAAATGACAATACATATGGGGATACTAGATTGAAACAGCATTCTTTACAAGATTTTAAAATCCATTTTTTGTAATAAACCAGAGGCCATCCATTTGTCATTGCTTGATCCCCTTTGAAAAATTCAAAAATAGATTTGTTTAGTGTAAAGGCCATTTTTAACCCTTACAAATAAGGCCAACTTCAAAAAATAGCTGAGAATCAACCATGGAAATTATTTCCCTCAGAACTAAAAAGCAGTGCTGAATTAATAGGATCGAATTTTGTAATGCATGTAGAAACCTTGTAGAATAGCAGGAACAAAATTGCCATTTACTTAGGTTTTGAATTCAATTCTCAAATTGGAACTAAATCTGCAAAATCTCAGGGTAAATATCCCAGAAATGTGTTCATTAAGCAATAGACCTCAGACAAGAACAAAGATAATACCATCACGTCCACATGTCTTGCCCCTTTCATTCATTCAATCACAAAGCAACAGCAAAAAAAAATTAGCTGCAACACAAAACTGGCTCGAGGGTCAAGATGCACAATGCTCACATGTGTTCATGTAATTTCATATTAAGACCTCGTTAAAATGATTCAGGGGTGCAACCGGCGCACTTCATGCTTGTTCATAGGGAATGGGTGTGGAATGCAAGTGCTTCTGAAATAATGAAAGACAGCCTCCACCTCTTTCAGGGGAGGTACACTTCGGATACAGAGAAATGACTGCTTGACTTGCCAGTTAGGCTCCCAGTTTCCCCGATGCTATCCGAGAGACCTTGGTTTATGCAATAGACCCACAGAGGAAAATCCTGCAAAAATCGTCCAGACAAAATTATTCCAAATAAAATTCCAAAACTCACTTTCCCAAACTCAACATCCGACTCATCCTGATAACTACTTTCTCTAAATAGTTCATAACTATTTCCTTTCTTAAAGGAAGAGATTGAGTACAACTCCAGGAAAGAGATGGAAACTGGAGGAAGCCAAGTCTGTCTAAACATTGTCTCACCTCAAGAAAAAGATGTTTGCCACGAAGCATTTAAGAGAATTATAACCATTGCCAGTACTGGGGGAGATATTGTGTAGAGTTATTTTATACTGTAATTTCTATTTCACTGTACACATTGTGCATGGCAAAAATTGCAGAGGTTTCCACTAATGCGTTACTTCTTTGTTCTCCATACACAGCATGTTATCCTTGTCTTTCTTTTGGCTACTGAACATGTGGAGACAGCTCTGCTAATTCAATAAGAGGAGGCCAGCCATCTTGGAGATGTAGCATCACTCAATTTGAGTCTTGCAACCAGCTCAGAGCATCATGGATATGCCAGCGAACAGATCTTCTTTAGACTCAAAAGACTGGAAAACAACTTTAATAAGCAGGAAACTCATTTACAATGGTTATGAAATGAGCTTCAAGAATTAGTTTTATGAGTTCGTGTAAATGCTCATCCTCACACAATTATGAAGTAACTGAATGTGAAGAAGGCTATATTTTTCTACTTCACTATTCCAACATAAAGAAAACTTTGAAGTGCCTTTAACAGACAAGCAGAAATTAAATAGTGCAGTGGATACTGGTTTGTTGGATGGGCTGCAGGCCAAGGACACCAAATGTCTGTTTGAAGGAAATGTAAGGTGATTCCTGTTGCCCTGTGCCTGGCATTTCACATCTAAGAATTAAGAATCTGAATTCCAGTGTGGTTTCAACATTTATTAGGTTGGCGAGTAGACTAAAACATAAGTAGCTGCCAGTGAAAGAACAGGATACAAAAATTACTGCATATGAAATTCTCAGACAATATTGAATATAGTAACATGGTCACCACCACTCCCAACCCAACCACATTAGCTGGAGAGCCAGCAGGGGTCCCACACCACTTCTTTTCAGGAAGGTAAACAAATTAAGTGCCAATCAGTTACTTAACTTGGTAGCAACAAGCCTCCCCCAAACTGAGACTGGCCAGCAGGACTTCTTTTCCTGCCAACACCAGTTGGATGTGTATATCTGCGGCTGGTAATTTTTTTTTATTCGTTCACGGGATGTGGGCAGCGTTGGCCAGGCAGCATGGATTGCCCATCCCTAATTGCCCAGAGGGCAGTTAAGAGTCAACCACATCACTGTGGGTCTGGAGTCACATGTAGGCCAGACCAGGTAAGGACGGCAGTTTCCTCCCCTAAGGGACATTAGTGACCCAGATAGGTTTTTCCGACAATCAGCAATGGATTTATGATCATCACTACACTCTTAATTCCAGATATTTACTGAATTCAAATTCCACCATCTGCTGTGGTGGCATTCAAACCCGAGTCACCAGCACATTATCTGGGTCTTTGGATTAACAGTCCAGTGACAATACATGCACCCAAAGCGCAGCACTGTCTGAGACCCAGGCTACAGCTGAGCATTAGTGGGCTGGCGATTACAGAATGGAGATTCACTGCAGGGAGAGGAGTTGGCACCAAAACAGTAGGGTGGCTAATAGTCATACCCACTTCCCAATGCCAGATCCCTTGATCGAGCAATAAGTGTCTTGGAATGAGGGACACCCCTGAAAGCCTACAAGAAACCCCCAAAAATTTTGCTTTTTAGGCTTCCTGATTGGCAAACCTCCACTGCTGGGGGAATATCAGCAGTAACAGCAGCAGAGTGAAGGCCGCAAATTCATGTTAATTGCCCACATGAGGGCCTCAATTGGCAGCAGGATGAGAAGGCTGTCCATGACTCTTTCTACCCTGGACATGGGCAAAAGCAAGTAGACAGTGGGGTCCCAGCTGCTAACGTGGCCCCTGCCATCAAATTCGCTGTAGGGCAGAATATTAAATTCAATCCCTTGTTTCTCCTTTTTTCCATGGCAAAGTGTGGGGAGGGAAAAGGTTTTGGTTCTTACCGCATGAGTCATCCTGGAAACTTTGACATTAGGCTGGGACCTGAATGTATCTAATCCCTTGGCCTAGTCTCTTCTTATTCTGGTTTAGTCTTGCTTAAGGTACAGCAAAAGAAATAAACACAACTGTGAACTTTTAGGGTTGCACACTTCAGCTTTTATTTTGAGTAAGTATTACAAAATAACTGAAATTTCTCTACTTAGAGAATGAATATTTAGTAAACATAGTTTTGCATATAATGAATCAGATGCTTCAAATGAAATGTTGTTCTTTTTTAGTATATATTTTCAATGCATTCTAAATGGCTAAAGCAGCTGCATTTTTAATGTATAGATGTATTAAGAGGAAACTGTTGACAATCAGGGAAGTCAAACATTTAATATGGGCAGTAAATTCTAAGCAGCCGGAGTACTGAACAAAAATAATGTTTTATTTTAAAATATTTATTAGTTATAAGTAAAGCTAAGCTACAGAGATATTTGACAAAGAAGAAAATGTTCAAATTCACTAAATATTTTCTTAGCTTTTTTGGCTCTGATTATAAAATAAGCAAATGGAGCGAATAGTCATTCTGATATCTCAAGTAAGTAGTTGCTTTACCCTTTTCCCTCCTGTATGAGACATGTAAATATTTATTTTGTTTTATAAAAGAGAGAGGCGAGTTAGCTAGCTATCTGGAGCAAATAAGGAAAGCACTGTTTATTTTCAATCAATAAACACTTGTGCCATACTCTCTGAAAAAATCTTTTAGCAACTCATATTTAAATCTTTGCAAGTCAATGTGAATGCAATGCCAAGGGATGTTTCAAGGTCTACATAGAAGTTCTGCATTAGATCACGCATATGAACTACTACACTAAAATCATAATTATTTGCTGAGGAATTCAAACCAATCAAAAGGCTCTTGTATAACTACCTCACATACTCTCCTTTTGCCACTCTGTTTCTTGTTTCTTCCGCTAACACTGATTTTTTAAAAACATTTCTTTCATTGTCTCCATTTCCAACCACTCCTATTCTTTTTTCCTCACAAGTTATTAGTTGATCCAAGCCAACATTTTGTCACATTATAAAATTTATTTCTTCCCAACTCGCTTTTATTCTTTCTTACTCATTCCAATTGCATTATTTTCCTTTCAATTTCCTGCTCAATATTTCAAGCTGTATTATTATTTATTTTACAGGTGTTTTAATTATTTATTTAGTCACTTCCAACGTATGGAAGGTGACATTTACAATCCATGAATTTTTATGATCAACACATAAACACTTTCTCCACAACAGTCCTTTCATTGCAAACCAACATGCCCCTAACTTATTGTGTGAATAGGACAATGCCAGTTATATACACATTTTCAGTAGATATTCCTTGGTTTTTTCCCCACAACATGATAAGTTTAGCTCTCTTCAATAGAAAACATTCATATACCTTGCCATCTATTTATCTCCAACAAGAGGAACAGCTATTACTTTGTCTATAATTTTCCAGAATCCACTTACTCAGAGGATTTTTATCCAGTGTTTATTTACATTGTAGAAGGAGAAATCCCTACTATTTAGGGAATGATACTTTTTTTTATAATTGGGGAATGATGCATGTTCTTACAATTCTTTCTATAAGAGCATTTTAAACAAGTCTCACAATGACCTATAGCCCATCTTATGCACGAGTGATAAATAACAATGAGGGTTCTTGACAACTCAGACATCAAGTGTGAATTTCAGCAGTTCCGCACACTTAGAAAAGAAGTCATTCAGTAAGCAATTAATTAATGCTCGTTAGCAGTTATCATTTTCGCTCTTTCGGAAGAGGTTTAGCAGGAAATAAATAAGCCATTTGCAGGTGGTGCTTTCAGCCTCAGTGCAATCAAATAGCTGAAAGAAGCTTCAGAACCCTTAGTTGTACTTCAAATCTCTTAGGGCAAATACTGATGGGAATAGAAGCACAGAAGGGGTCTAAAAGCTTCAGGTGTTAAACGCAGTGTTTGAGATCAGCGAGGGGTAAAATTTTACGGATTCCTCCAAACAGCTTCCCACTTACAACAGTCACTTCTTGTGCTTTATTGCTGTGACAGTGACAAGTATTCTCTAAACTGGACACTCAAGTGCAAACATGATCTGCAACTTAAACCTGGCAGAGCTCCTCAGCGTTGGCTGCTGTTTGAACTGAGACATGACTGCAAATCAAAAAGCGCCTTGTGAAGGTGGTAAACACAGAGGAATGAACATTCTAGATGGCTAATGCATCATTTTTATGACACGTTGTGACTGATGAGTGTAGCTGATGTGGGTTTTTGATAAGTGCCTCATCAGTATCCTCATCATGATCACGCAACTGTGCCATGGTATGTGCCCTGACTTGATTGTAATTGCCTGAATCTGCTCCTGCTGCTCAGAAGCACAGACCAATATGCAATAAAACAGCAAGAGTTCAAGGTTAACTCTCTGAGCACTGAGGCACTGTATTTCCCCAAAAAAACACCTTGACAATGTATTACTTCAACACCAAAACAACTTGACCGAAAGCAAAGCATGTGTTGGATATGTATTTTTCTGTGTGCTTTAATATTGTTGATGGTATTTGAAAATAAATGTGCTAATTCTATCTTTATTTGGGCCATGAAGTTGGCTATCATACTTTGTATTTAAAACTCAAAATCCTTGCTAAGCAATCCATACTTCGAGCTCTAATTAAATGCACAAAAACATTGCAATTGAAATAGCTCCAAGGATTCCATCTGAAGCAGAATTCCCATGAATCTTTCTCCTTTAAAAAAAATTCAAAGTAATCCAACTATTGTAGCTCTCCCAATAAAATTTCAAGCTGCACAATTTCAAATTACAAACTTGCAAAGAGGGATATTCAATAAGACTTTTCATTTTTTTTCATTTTCCATAGTATTGATGGAGTCGATGCAAGCTGTAAAAGACATTAAGAACTTAGTGAGGTAAGTTTTAAAAAAATCATTTTTATGTTGTAAAGGGTTTCTTTTCATGCAATTGCAGCAGCTTTAAAAAAAAGTTTTACTCAATAGGTGGTCTTTTTATGTTCTTGAGCTTCAACAATCAGAAAAAGCAGGCCACCATGAATGTGTCAGAATCTAATGTTCTAAAGCAGGCAAAGACCATTCACTTTCTTTTGTTAATTGTTAGTTTCTGTAATGCCAGGTATTGTTCAAATCACAAATGTGGGAACATTCTTATTTGACATTTTTCCATAAATAGATGCTGACTGAGAATGACCAGTCAGTGAGGCATCTTGTCAGAAGCAGGGAGGTACTTACTGGTGTAAAACGAGGCCACGAACCCATCTTGAATGAATGACAGTTAGAATAGCCAAAGAAATTGTGAATGTTTAAATGTCAAATAATTTAATATGGATTACCACTGCCAGATTATCTTTAAATGGACTTAAAGCTTCTATTAAAGTTCAAGCATTGTTTTCCTGTGGTTATTAATGAACTTTCTGACAGAATACAATTAATTTGCTCAATTAAGACCACTTTTCATAGTATTTGAAAAGATATACTGTCAAAAGAGTCTTATAAATACATATACTTATTAGTGTCTTTAAACATTTAACTGACTTGCATTTTGTTGACAGAATTTAACTTACAATGGCAAAATCTTTGGTTTATTTTATGGTTATTAATTTAAAAGTAACTTACCGGGAATATGGAGCAAAGGTTTAACTATTTTCAACGTAATAATGGCAAGAGAAACAACCTGCAGTTACTGACATTCACCCACATTAAAGACTTCATTGTACACGCCAATTTTGGAATAAAGAAAAACTTCCAAAATTTGGTGATGTCACTTGGGATTTTTCACGATATTAAAGATTCTATATAAATACAAATCGCTGTAGTATACAATGGCCCTAATATTTTACAACACATAGATACATTTTTGGGTGTTTATTTACTTATTCAGGAATAGATTTGATCTGTTTAACGTGCAAAAGGTACCAACTATTTGAATGTTGATTAGGATGATTAGTTGGGACTCAAATAAAATAGTCAAAGTATGCAATTTTGAATGTCAAATCAGTTTTGATGCAACAGGAGTTGTTCAGGGCTTTCCATTGCAGTTTGCACCCTGATAGTAGAATGAATATAATTCATTAAACCTAGTGAAGAGAGGGCTGGTTAAGAGCTGAGCTAACCAGACAATACAGGTGCTGACAGCTTCCATTCAAGGTGCTGATACTTAACACTCACTTACAATAATTTTACCTGATTCGTTTGGTTTGCTTCTCTTCCTTTGTACCTTCCTATACTAATGTACACAACTTACTGTGCTTTAACTCAATGTCATCCGCAAACTTTTAGCACAACTGTCTATTCCTTTACCCAAGACACCGATATATATGCTGAGCAGCTGAGGCCTCCCTACAAATCCGTGGAGAACACCACTCATCTCATCCTACTAATCAAAACACATGCCCTTTATCCCAATTCTCTGCCTTCTTCCTCCCAAGCAATTACCAACCCATATCACAAGGATATAGCCAATTCTATGCGTTTTTCTTTAGCTAATAATCTCTTGAGACTTGACCTACACTTAACAAATAGACACTGATTCTCTTTGATCAGTTCATGCTTGTCCAATTGCTTTATTCCTGTGCTGGGGATAGACTGCAATATTTTCCCACAACAATTAAAGGGGGAACACTTACAGGGATCACCTATTAAGAAGATGCAGACCTTATACATGAACTAAATAAAAGCAATGGGGCAAAACACATCAAATAAACTTCCATTATACATTGCAGAGATGTTGAAAAATTGAACTGAATGATAGCAGGATAGCAGGATGTTCTTAGTGTTTCTTTGATATAAGGAAGATTAAGGTTGTTGTGGGTCTTGATATATGGCTAAGGCCAATGCCAATGATTTATTTGGCAAGAATACTGGCATCTGAGGAAATGGATGTGTTGTGCTAGAGATGTATTTGTTAACAAATCTTACTTGATCACTCCTAGTGTTCTCTGAGTAAGGAAGCCTCTCTCCTATGATTGAGTTTATGTTTTTCTTTTCCCTTTCTTCCCTTTCACAGCTGTCTCCTTCACTAGGTAAAATTATGAAGGTTACAGCAGACAAAAATAATCTTGGAGACCTTAACAAGATTTACCACAGTACTGGCATCTTTTTTCTAATTATTGTACTCACTGCTTCTGTCACTGGTACCATGCATTACTCATTATTTATTTTCGCTAGCCATGATGTGAAATGTGTTGTGTAATAAGTTGATCAGTTCATTGGCTTTCCACACACATGGAAATTAAATAAGAGTAGGGTGTGCCATTTGTTAATTAATTTACACTTATTATCCCCTGTGAGTGTGCAACACTCAATGTAATCTTATATATTTTCAGAGTAATAAAATTGGTGAGCTTTTTTTAAATGCTTTTTGTTAGAAACCTCTGTATTTCTCTATACCCCTTCCAGTTTACATGAAACCTTCAAACTTGCACTTCAATTTTTATTTCACAATTGAAACCTGAATCTTTTATCAATGGTGAAGGGTTGGAAGATCTTGTTCTGCTTTCCATTTAATTTGAGATCCCTCAACCTGATGTTTGCCTCTACTCATTCTCAGTTACTACCTGCAGAGACCAGCTGTTGCTGTTACCAACAGCTCCAGAACTGCTGCTGAGTGTGATCACAGAAATATTTCTTCAGAAAGTCCGGCCCATACGGTGCTGTGTGCAGCTGCTATTTTTGTATCCCTCTTGAGTGCACAAGAACCAACAATTTGTTAGCATGGTGACCCATGTGAGAATCAAAGATGATCAACTTTTCTAGCTCCATAGAAATTCTGAATAGTTTGAATCCTGTGGTATTGGTTGACAATAAGGATTCATCTATAAAGTATTAACTAACCACAGCTACTTTTCCATTACGTGGCCATGCTGCAATCATTAAAAGCAAAATGCTGCAGATGCTGGAAATCTGAATCAAGTACAGATTTTGCTGAATAAACTCAACAAGTTTGCAATATCTGTGAAGAGAGAAACAGAGTTAATGTTTTGGGTTCAATTATTCAGAATTGGTTCTGAAGTTTCTACAGCATTTTCTCTGTTGGCTGCGACTATTCGATTTGTAAACTCAATCTCCATCAAAAGAATGAGAGATAAAAGGTACTGCAGATGCTGGAGAATCCGAGATAACAAGGTGTGGGGCTGGATGAACACAGCAGGCCAAGCAGCATCATAGGAGCAGGAAAGCTTGACGTTTCGGGCCTAGACCCTTCAT